>JALQPE010000217.1:0-26945 GCA_030407315.1 Asparagopsis taxiformis
AAATACTGTGTGATTACTGTAAGGAGTTCCTGTAAGTAGTAGTATCATCAAGGTACCCCTGTTATCGGACACGTCGGGAAGAGAATAGTTATTCGTCAGTCGCCGCGCGCCGTGTGGGTGAGAGGCGAAGGAGGTGTAGTTTGGATTGGAACTGTGCAGGTTTCAGTTCCTTTGTTAGGAGTCAGCTAGGTTTGTTCCCCTCTACCCGGGAATATGTAGGAGGATGCGACCATTGGTCTATAGATGTCTGGGCCTGTCCGTTTTGGCATGTTGTCACGGCGCCAAGGCGTGGATTTTGTGCCGCGGGCCCGCTTTGCGAAGAGGACAGTGTCTCGTCTACACTAACACCGAAGAGCCGGTGACAACCACTGCGGTTGTGCGCTCCCGTGCGGGAGATCGTCGAGACGCGTGCTGACTAGCAGCGATCTCAGGCGACGCGTGGCAGGAAGGGATCTTCCTGCCAGACTCTGCAGTCGGGTGACGGGGCAAGCGGACGAGCCGTTGAGATCTCCCGTACCCGAATTAGGGCTGACTAGCTAGCAGCCGGGCTTAGAGTAGAACTTTCCTTTTTCATCCATGTACTACATAAGGCGCGTACACCCCCGGGTTTGAAGGGGAGGCAAGCGTGCCGGATCGACTCGCCCACTAGCGTACTGACAGCCTTGTACATTGAACATCCTGCAATCGCCGCAAAGAAAACCTTACACAGGGTGTAACCAAAGGTGAGAATAGGGTTCTCAGGGGAAGGGATATGTTGAGGGTTGATAAAAGACGGCTTGTAATGCTCACGGATCCAATGATACTTGACGTCTATATGACGTGATTTGGGTGAAGGATATTTCGACTTGGCAGTGCAATAGCGGCCGCGTTGTCGATGAAGAGATCTAGAGGTTCGGGAGAGGTGTGTCCGGTTTCAGTGAAAAAGCGAGAAAGTGTAGGACAGCCGGGATGGCGGTCACTAAGAGAGTTCTAGAATCGCTTGCTTGTCAGGGCGTGTTGAACCGTAACGCGCTCGTGAACTTGCGTTTAGCCAGTCGCTCGGTCGCGGTGGCGATCGGGTGGCACAACGGCGGAACGCGCAGGGTCGATCGCAACACGGGATTCGCGGGCCGGCGCAAGCCGTGATCTCAGGGGAGATCACCGAGTAAACTCGAGCTCAACACGATCCACGCAGGGGTCATAAATCCCTGCCCTAGTGTAGGCGGCGCGAACGCGCGGTCCTCGCGGTGCGACGCAATTCGACGGTCGGTAAACGCAACGCGCGCGCACGTACGTCGGCGATCGTGAGCAATCCGCACGCAACGTCGTAACGCAATCGGTCCTCGCGACGCGCTCAACGCTTAACTCGTAGCTGCGAAAGTGCTGACTGTCTATTGGTAGGGTGCGAAGCCATGCGACCACTAATAGCTACTTACTTGGACAGGGCTGTCCCTGTGTGCCGGCCGGCGGCGGCCGCACGCTCGCACGCAAAAGGGAAATATTTTGGGAAAAAGACTTTCGTCATAAAAAACCCAAAAGGAAAATAAAGGGAAATTCGCGGAAAATCGCTACACGTGGCGCGGCTCGCGGTTTGGTGGCAACGTACGCGCGCACGCGCTCGCATTGACGCTCCGTGACACGTAATCAAGACGCCACGCGTACGCTGCGCTTACTAAACTAACTCAAACGGATGCTTGCGGACTAACGTAAACGCGCGCGCGCTCGCATCGATTCCACCGGCCAACTTAAAATTGCACACACCCCCGACTAACTCACAGCGCGTCCTTGCGCGTAACGTTCTTGTGCACACCTTCAGCTTTCTCCTGTCTGTTCTTCTCTTCCATCCTTCTACTTCTCTTTTCCATCTTTCTTCTTCGTCCCGCGCGCGTTTGCTCCGTTATCGCCGCACGCGCTCGCGCTTCGTGATGTCGCGCGATGATAACGCTCTGCCGAGTTGGCTTCGCGCCGGCGCTGCGCCTCGCGACGAACCGTCGACGCCAACTAACGCGTCTCCTCGCAATGCGCGCATCGCGTTCCCTTCCTTTTAAGCCCGAGAGTCCCTATTACACGTCCATGGCGCAAGCATCCTCCTCAACCGTACCGTACCCGCGAGCGGCCGTGGCGACAGTGGCGTCGTCGCGTCGTCTGATGTTGTCGCTACGGTAGATGCGACCGCGACTCCAACTTCTGCGTCCGCTGCGCGCTCTGGGAGCGGCGTCCCAGTTCGTTCGGTTCCTGCGCCTGCGTCCGTTTCGCTTCCGTCGGCCGCGCAAGACGCCCCGAGTCGGTTCCGCGCGCGCGCTACGACGATCCGATCGCGTTCCGATTCATGCCACGCCCAATGCCGACGTGGGCGAAATTGGGCCGTCGCCACTTCTACCGCAGCTTTTCAGTGGACGCGCATCGCTGATGTGACACGCTATGCCGTGTTACCCGGCCACAAAAATGCGCAAGCGGTGTTGGACGCGCGGCGCGAATCGGCGTTGTGCGATTTGGCGGTTCCCGCGAACTTACCGTGCGACGCGTACTTTTCTCGAAGACGAAGCCGACGAACAACTCGTACGCCACTTAGCCCGGTGCGCGTGATGCGTCGCGACGAATTCGCGCGAGTCGACCCATGGGCCGCGGCGCCCAGTGCGGGCTTCTTACTTGACGGCGGCGTTCCGTGGAACGATGTCGAGCGCGAGGGGGAGGCGGAGTGTGCCGTGGTTCCTGAACGCGGATATGCGCCCGGAAGCGCGGGCGCGAGTTGCGTTTGCGGCGTACGTCGGGCTATTTCGTTACGTATCGCGATATCGAATTTCGCGAGTTTCCTGATGACCGCGTCGCCGCTTTCTTCCCGCGTTACGATGCGCGCGATTGGCCGGAAGCGCCCGATCGTTGTCGGTGCCGCTTCCCTGCGGGTTCCATTACGCGCCGTCGGTACTGCTCGGGCGCGACGTTCCGGTCGAGGCTCGTTCGTATTTCTCGTCTATCGCTCTAAGCGAATGGGTGGTAATGGTTGCCGACGCGTGGCTGCACGTCGCTTACGTCGAACGTCGCTTTTTTGCGCTTAAGCGAAAAACTGATCGCGGGAATCGAGCGCGTCGGCGTTTCTCGGCGATCGTGCGGGGCGGAACGTATTACGGCGGCGCATCTCGAAAGTCTCTTAACGGAGCATCGCGCGTGCGCGTGGGACGAAACTCCGGTTTTCGATCTCGCGCCTGGTAGTTATTTCAAGGAGGGCGGGCAATGGCTGCCCTGGAGCGCGGAGCGTGGCGTCGTCGAGGGCGCACGGTTCGCTTGGCGTGCACCGGCTACCGAAATTCCACATCTCTTCTCAAGTCGCCGCGCAATCCGTCGCGCGACGCGTTTGCGAGTTTAGAAGCGCGCGATGTCGTTACCGTTGATGCAGTGTTATCCGCGCTATCAACTAACGAACTGCACGTTATGCGCGCGACCGATTCGCGCGAGTACGCGCGAGTACGCGCAGTATCTTGGCATGGTGGCGCTGTTGGCGATCGAGCGTCGGCGCTTCCGAGACGGCCGGTATTCTCTTTTCTCCGAGCCGCCGCGCGCTCCTATTGACGTCGAACGACTCGACGCGGCGCTGCGCGCGGAGTACGTGAAAGTTTACAACGAGTTGCGGCCTTGAAGGCGGCGTCTTCTGGCCACGGTGGGGCTGCGGCGTCCAGCAGTGCGGGCGACGGCGGGGCGGCGGTCAGCAGCGCGGCGAAGAGCGGCGCGAGTGACGGTGCTGCTGCGGCCAGCCGCACGGGCGAGGCGCTGCAGCGGCTGATAACGTGGCGGCAAGTGACGCGGCGACGTTGTCCCCGAGGCTGGTGCTGTCTTGGCGAATCAGACGCGAACGTACGTGTTGCGGGGCCAGCTTGCCGCCGCCGAGAGTGGCCGGGAAGAGGCGTTGGCGCGCGTATCGGCTCTAAGGAGCTCGCTACGACGCCTTGGCGCGAATGGCTTTCGCCGTGGAGGGCCGCAGCGAGGCGCTGGCGCGTCTGGCGTCGGTCGACAGAGCCGTGACGAGGCGCTGGCGCGGGTGACAACGATTGCGCAAGCGCGCGAAGACGCTGCGGCGCGCCTTAGCAAAGCGAACGCAACGCGCGACGAAGCGGTGAGTCTCGTGCACGAGGCTGAGAAGACACTTAAGGAAGCGGGCTGGACGCGAGCGACGCTAGAGCGCAAGGCTGGGGAGGATGCAACGCGGGATCGAGCGGATGCACAAGGACATCGGCGACTTGCAAGAACGCGTGGCGAAATACGAGCGAGCTGCCAGCGGCAATCGTGCGATGATCACGACCCTCCAGGAACGTTGCGAGGCTGCCACTTCGGCGCAGGAACGGGCGGAGCGCGCGCTTAGCGATGTCGAAGCGAATCTCGCGGGCGAGCGTCAACGGGGCGCGGAGCGTGTCGCTGCGGTGCGTCGGGTTGTATACTGCGCGTGAACGGGGAGACCGTTCGTGGGATCCAGGATACGATCGAACGCACGCATCGCCTCGGCACGACGCTGAATGATATCGTTGGCTCAGTGCAGCGGTCGCCCGAAACGTCCGCGGCGGGGTGGTGTCTAACAGCGAAACGCAGTCGGTCAGCGGACTTAACGAGGGTCGGAACGGGGAGGTGATGCGTCGGTCGCGGTGGGAAGCGACGGGCTGGTCGCAGTGGTGCGCGTCCAACGACTCGCACTCTCGGCCGCGGCGGCCGCAGCGCGCCGCGTTCCCGGCGTTCCTCCTTGCGTCTCGGCGTGCAAGACGGGCACGTCGTCCGCGTGCTGAATTCCGAGCGACGACGCAATCACCAAGCAGACACGGCTTCAAGTCGTGCTCGCGCGCGCGGCGCAACGGGCAGTTCCTCGAGCCGACGCACGCGCCGCGAGGATAACGCACGTGAGTGAGCTTTCCGTCCATATCCGGGTTAGCCGGTAATCAGTCTACTCCCTTCATTAATCCTATTATGTTTTGTTAACTTCGCCTTGGCCATCCTTCTTTCGCCCGCGCGGCGCGAATTGCGTTTGCGGGGCATGCGTAGGCTCGACGGTATGCCGCGCGCGCGCATGCGGCGGCGTCCAGCGGCTTCTCGGAGTGTCGTGCGGACGTCCGGGCCGGGGATACTAGCCAAGGTCCGGCGCGAATTTTGTCGCACGAGCCACAGCATAAGCAATTTTTGAAAAACCAGTAAATTTATGGTTGGACCATTAGAAATTAGTGGAATGGCAAACCATCAAAAAAATCCCAGAAATTACCGGCGCCGTGCCATAGATAAGTAGTGGAAATACCGTAAAGAATGTAATGGAATGGAACTGCGCCGTGGGAGTGGGTGTAAGCACCGTGACAGGTGGAATTTTCCAGTACTGTACGGAAAAATAACATTGGAAAGGACAAAGACACGTCGCGTTGGTCATGACAGTGACCAGAGGTGGCATATTCCATTATTTTGGAAATTCTATGCTGGAATGATGGTACGGCGGAACCATATGTATGACAGTACCATGATGGACTGGAACCATGATCTTTGATGGGTCACTCCAGTCTGTGCAATGGATGGCAGCCGTAGCAGTGCAAGGACGGTAGAGAGATGGACTGGTACTGACTGTTCCCATGTGATATCCACTTAGATGAAGTCACATTTTGGATGTCCATGAGGAATATGATATCATATGGAAGAGGAGAAATGCAAAGTGTATGGCTTTAACTATCCTATCTCGATATGGTCATTGTTTTATCATAGATAGGGTATGGTCGAAAGAATGGAACCATCTACATTGATTTTTAGCACAGATAATACGGCTTGGTTACTATTTTAGTCGCTAAAGTCTGTAATCAAGCCACTCCCCTATACACGGGATTGACCCGAATAGTGATTTTCGCCCTGGCTTTAAGCGTTAGTAGTAACATAAACGCAGTAGTAGTGTAGTTCACAACTTTTGCGGCAGTGGGGAACATTGTAGTGATTTCGTATCATACGGTAAAAATGCAAAATTGGACGTTACGGATATGGGTGAGTAGTATTGAAGAAGTCAACGAAGACTTTTCCTAAACAGAATTGCAAATTGTGGCTCTAGTATCTTTATTGGTGGAGGAACTATGACCAGGCGGGAATCATTGCGAATTAGGCGCCAAAGCGAAAAAGCAATAGCGTGTCGGGAGCGTGAACGAGCTGCAGCTGTTGATGCACTTCCGTCTGTCGGCACCCAAATAGAGGTATGGTTCCAGGTGGGGGACGACTCAATGTGGTGGAAGGCTGTGGTAGTGGAAATGAAACTTCCCGAGCAGTATCCTATTTGCTCGGGTAAACCATCAGTGGGTGACCGCATCGATGTGGACAGAGGAGATGGCGTGTAAACGCCCGGAGTGGTGGAGCAGCAGGGTCAGGATTTGGATACTGCAATTGTGAAGTTGACGACGGAGGAAAAGGATATTGCAGTAACGGAAGTGTCAAAGTGGCGGTATTCGGATTCTGTGAAGCCAAGGCATGATGAAATAGTGGTTGCAGAAGGCAGATTGTTATACGATGCAATTCCTGAAAGGAATTACCCTTGCGTCTCCTATGAATACGTAAAATTTGTGCTGGGAAGTAAGTTGATGTCCGGGGGTGAGCCACCAACACCGTGGCGAAAAAGCAACGGAGAGGTTGTGGACTATGAAGAGGCCGGAGTGGAACATCATGTCGAATCGGATGGTGAATCTGAAGCGATGTCCCCGCAAAAGAAGAAGCGAAAAGTGGAATCGGTACTTGATTCCAACACATACAGTGGCATGGAGAAGAGGCTGAGAACACTAGAAAGTATTATTCTTTCTGGAAGTGGTGGCGATCATCGGATGGTTTACGATGGGAAAGTTCCAATAGAACCTGCACTCACGTCCACTGGACCGGTTCTATTGATGCTTTTGCGCCGCTCAGTCGAGAAAGCTGTAGAACAGGCAAACAGAGTTACGTTGTCAAACTCCGGGACGGATTTTCCGCATAGTGAGGTGGATGGTGCATGTACCAGTGGGACAGTTGTGAGTGGTCCAGTGCATATTCCTGCTTCATTGAGCACAACCGTATTCCGGGAAATGTTGAAGGGAACAACAGAGTTGTATGCAGGATGTTATTACAAAGTTTACCCTGGGCTTCATGAGGCAGTGAGCGGAACTGGTGCTGAAGCTGTGAACATTACATGTTCCAGTTTTGCAGCAGTATCGGACTTGTTAGGATTACCTCACCCGTGGCGAATGGAGTCATTGCTGCACAGACGAAAGCCTGGAGCGGCAGTGGAAGAGGAAGAAGGGGGAGTGATTAGCGGAAATCGGCCTAGGAGGCCATTGTTCTTGCGCTTGCTTGGTGCATTGTTGTGCACAGAAACGACGAACGGAGATCCATCATCTGTTGCAATTGGCAGTAGCTCGTTCTGCGTATCCGGAGCAAAATCGAACACGTGGTGCCTAGTGCGCAAGAATAGTTCTGCGGTCCAAGGTCAATATGTGCATGGCATGGAGCTGAAAAAATGCCCATCGATTTGTGCCGTACATAGGAGGCCTGACGGGGATGCGAGTCGGGAAGGGTGGAAAGGTGACGGGAAGAAGAGTTTTCGTATAGAATGGCAACCGATAACGCATAAGAAAAGGGGACAGACAGGGGATGTGTTGTGGGGAACATTTCGAATTCATATACCCTACGTCGTATTCCGAGGTTTTGGCGAACCATGGCGAATAGACAAGTTGATATCGGAAGATCTAGTCAAAGATGTGGTGGGGTATAACTTTTCAGACAAAAGGGCAGAGGAGTACATAAAATGATACCAGTAGTGCAATGAATAAAGCAAAAACGGTTCTGCCAGGCTAATAGAGACACATGTATACTGAGAACTAGAGGCAAACAATGCCAGGTTACGTAGGCAAAGATAGCAGAACAGTAAACAGAAATCTACACATCAATTAAAGAAATACCAAGTTCATCATCTTCCTCTAGAGGTACACAATGAACATTAGATGCTACCCTGGCTGTTGGGTTTTCGTAGGATTGTTCCATCTGTGTGGCAATAGAATCGAACCGCACCGACATGTATTCCTCTGCAGTGATGTTTCTCTTCTTCCTAATAATACCTAGAAGGCAATCACCCCCATGAGGTAGTCACGGAGGTCGATTTGACCCCATGTAACACGCAGAGGGAAACCATCATTCCCGAAATTACCGGTAGGCGCCATTGTAAGGGCTGTGGTGAATAACCCGTGCAGGCAAATTGCAATGCGATAACATGCCTGAATTGAATGGGGTTCGTGACAGAGCATCTCGAGTTGTGTGCATTGGCAGAAACTACACAACAATATCATAGCTAATGTAAGAAAAGAAAAAGAACAGACGGCCAATCTCTCAACCGGGGCCTTTGTACCTGCATTGCAGGAGCCGTCTACGGCGCCGCTAACCTGAACTTTGTAAGTAACCTGAATGTGAAGCTCAGGTCGACTCAAAATAAAATCCGAGAAGATATCATCATTTTTGGAATAGACAGCTTGAGACTCATCCCCTGTGCCGTAAGCTTTCGAAGTTATCGGAATTTTTTCAGATGGACACATATCCAATGCAGAAATGTCATTGTCAGGCGAAAGAGAAACTTTAGCCTGCATATCTCGATGGATGAGGAAGAATGCATGTTTGACTAATTCCATTTTCATCTGCTTCCGGGAAGTATTGAAAAACTGTGTGAGCTGCCGCAGTGCCGAAGTAACGATCGGAATGGACTGTAAGTCCGAAGGAGAAAGATTAGATACACAAGAAGACGAAGATGAGGAAGAACCAGTACGGCGCTGTTCTCCTTTAGAACCCGAGAGTCGGCGACGTTTCGAATAATTGATTGGTAGAGTTGTGGACTGTGGCGCAGGTCGATCTGTTTCCGTTGGCATCAAAATATCCATGGCATGGAAAAGAGCCCGCTGCGAAATCTGCAACCAAGCAGGCTTACTGATTGGCACGATGGTTGCATTGCGAAGTGCGTAGTCACGAGAAATGGTATTGCTGTTCAGGTCATCCTCCTCCCCAGGGTCAAGGGTACCAGAATTCCTCGTCGCCGAATCCTTCCATCGCACAATTCTGTCATTTGCCATAGAAATAAACGCAGTTCCGACAATAGCACGTTTCAGGAACACATGCTTTTTCCCTACAGCTGTTCCAATTAGGGATTTCTTGGACTGCCTGACCTCAGAATTAGAACTGGATGTCTGAGAGAAGGAAAGGGAAGCCAGAAGCAAAGTAGTGCAGGAATCTTCATTTGAACACGGTACAGATGTTGCACAGAACGAGTTTGGGGTAACAGAGGTTTTGATGAACTCTGCAATGGTTCGAAACGCGACGAACCTGGATGTCACAAGTCTGTTGTTGAAAAGAGAGGACACCAGAGTGGTAACTTGTGCTGATTTTCTTGAACGCTCTTCCAGAACCACAGGTGGAACAACGTTTGTACCAGCTGCAGCAGAGGCCATATACCGAATGCAGGCTAGTTCCATTTGAACAGATGAAAGAGAATCGCGGAGGTACTGTTCAAGGTAGGCAAACCGTTCCTCAAACTGCGCAAACCTGGTTAAGGATAGTTCGTCTCTCATGTCAGCCTGGAATAAGGAGATCTTCACAGATGTTTCGTAACGTCAGAGCTACTGGGATCAGGTATTCCAAGATGAAGAGTTATCCAGTAGAATGGTGGTAAAGGTAATTTGTTTAAGTTCGGAACTTGTCCGATTATTGAAGAAGGGAAGGAAAGGGGAGAGATCGAAACGTTACAAATGCTACGTGTTGTAACCGACCTATTCAATTTGTAGAAGTAGGAAGAGATAAAGGAGGCTGTGGAACCGTTACGAATGCACCGTGCCGTAACGGTCGTAGATCTAAATAAATGGTGTGGTACAATAACTGTTTAAATTATGCATAATTTCGGACGGGAAAATTACTCGAGTAAAAAGAGATCTAGACCTGAACATTAGGTAGATCAGGTCCTCGTCCTGTTCACGGGAAAGAAATGCACCTAATCATCGCGGATGTTAGAGGGAATGAGGAGATAGAACATACTTTGCCTATTTTACTATTTGCGGGGTAATGGGAAGCAGGGAGAACATGATGTGGGTGTGAAAAACGCCAATGCGTTCCTGTTTAAACTGAGAAGTAGTCATTACCATATTCTATGAACAGCTCGGAGCCAGCAGAGATCGGCACGTTGGCAGTAACACAGACAACTTGATAGTTTGAGACAGTATTCTCGTCGAGGAGCTCTTGGACGGGAGACGAGAAACTAACGTTAGCTGCGCGTGAAGGACGTTCAGTTCCCTCAGCTGGATCCACAAAGTTGGGGTCATTGATTTTCGAAGCGACACAGTACTCGAAAGGGACGACAAATATGGGGCTTCCAGCAGTAGAAGGAAGCAAACAAGATATATTCGAATCCTTGATTTGAATAGCGTAGCTTCTGAAGCGCTCCACGGTAAATGCGGTGGGACCTGTTCCAAACGTCTTGCCTTTTGATTTATAGAGATCTCTGTAAACCAATGAACCGAAATAAATCCAACAATGTCACCAGGGTCGATCTGGCCTCTGGCAAAAAGACCGTCACCAGCCCCCGGAATAGTTGAGGGCGCGACGTACACGTTGTGTGCCATGGCATCAATGGAAAGCAGAAGATTGTTGTCAATGGTGGACAGCATGCCGAGAAGTGATTGAGGCCATTTGTGAACTGGAAGGTCGCCCAGTTGTTTGTATTGGTCTGGGATACCCCACATGCTAGTGAGGAAACTGACGAGGTGGGGCGGAAGTCGCGTAGCAACTGGCAAACCTGAGGTAGGCTTTGAAACCGTACCCTCCTCGGAAACCGGTAGATGTGATGAGGCAAGTTGTTGTAGCGAAGGATTGGAGAGCTGAGCAAAATTACCAATTGCTACTTGACGCAGAAATGCAGTATGAACTCTCGGAAGAGATAATTCAAAGCAATCTTTGTACTTTTCACAACCGACAAACCGCCTATACTGACCGTGGCGCATGTTAAGGCAAGCGACTGCAGTGGAGAATGTTCCGGCGAACAAGTCGACAACCAAATCTCCCTGGTGTGAAAATCGCCCAATTAGTTCCTGCAACAAACCAACGAGCTTCTGCTCCGGGCGCAGTACCTTGTTCTTCTGTTCCGTTTGGTCGAAGTATTTGACAGTCTCTGAAGGCGATATCCTTGGAATGTTGTCGATAATATTTGTCTATGCTCGGAATCTGGTTGGGATGTAACCGGCATTTTTATAGTTCACCATCGCCCATCCTTTTCTTCCCTTTCCGAGCTTTGTAGCATGTACAACCAGCTCAGACATATTCATTAAACTGGTCGTAAATCTATATGGCGGAGAAGTGAAATGCGTTGGGCTCCGAATACAGAAGATAGGCTGTGAATCAACTGAAAACATGGGAGTGTTCGTAGAAGTCTTGACCTTTCGGAGTTCGTAAACCCAGTTGTAGAAAAGGGCAGCAGATGTGAAGATGAGAACATGACCACCCTGTCGTGTTACCTTTGCGATAGTTGCCACTGTGTCCACGATTTCTTGTTGGCGGAGAATGTCATACGCTGAATTCTCTCTCCCAGCTGTTCGTCTCGAATTATACGGTGGATCTGTGAGAACCAATTGGGCACCCTCTACAAGCTCCGGTTTTGCAGGAATATCAATGCGTTCATAGGTCTCAAGATGATCTCTGAAACTGCAATTGAGTGTGTGTAGGCAAGAAGCCTTCATGTTTTGTAGGTTTGCTGGAATTGAAACAGGTCTCCGAGACGCATACACTACTGTGTCTGAAATCGGGCCTGGGGCAGTACTGTACGGCAGTAAAATTTACTGCCTGAGGCAGTAAAATTTAGTACTGTAAAAATATAAATTAATGCCCTACTTGCCGGCAGTACAGTGCACTGCCCGGAGGCAGTGGCCATGTGCTGCCGACGGCAGTAGAAAGTACTGCCTGGATGTATGACGTGAGGCAGTGGTGGGAGGCAGTGATAGTTGCTGGATTTAGATTGCCTTTCTGGCAGTGATTTGTGCTACATTGGCCTGTAAAATAAAGTAGTATATTGTGCTGACTTGGGCAGCACGGGGAGGGAGTAAAATATGCTGTCCAGGAATATGGCCCACGGCAGTACTATTTGGTGGCGTGGGATGCACCGTGTGGCAGTAGAAGCTAGTGTTTCCGGCAGCGTGCTGTGCTGGCTGCAGGCCCTAATGACGGCAGCACATTTTGCTATATTTAGGTAGTGCCCCGATGTACTGTATGATACTGCCTGCAGGTCATGGCAGAGGCAGAGAAATGTACTGTATTCTATTATTGGACAAAGCAGTAATTTCTGCTGCTGTGTGGTGCTGCTTTTTTTTGTACTTACAGGTAGTGACAAGTCTATGTTCTGGCAGTAGAGTAATGCAGTGGAATATGATGACAGCAGACATGCTTCGAGGCTGTGTATTCTACTGCCTGTGGAAGCGAGTGGGGACAGTAAATTATGATGTCTGACGAAATGTGTGAAAGCAATGAAATGAGGTGCTGATAGTCTCTGGGAAAAGCTGCCTGATAGTACTGCTTTATGATACGAAAAGTGCTACCGTACCGTGCTACTTGCCGTGGTGGAAAGTGCTGCCGTGCTCTACTACTTGCGTATGTGTAAATCACTGCCACGCTGTACTGCTCCAGGATATGTGAATTGCTGCCCCACAGCACTACAAAAAGTAGTAGATTTTGATGTATTATAGAGCTGTCCAGATCAGCGTAAAGTACTGTCTGATAGTGTTGTACTCGACAGGGGCATAGGACAGTACCAGTTACTGCCTGTGGCAGTGCAGTGTACTACCTGGAAGTGCTACCTGTGGCAGTACATTTCACTACCTGGAACTAGTGCTTGAGACAGTACAATTTACTGCCGGGAAGTCTATACTGAACCAGTAAATTGTAGTGCCTGGCGGTACTGACTCGGACAGAACGGGAAAGTAGTAGAATATGATGCCTAGGGTAATACTTTCTAGTGCCTACAATTGATGTTCAGGACGATAGAATGAGGTGGAAATGCCATTCCAGCCGCATGTTCAGGCATCTGGCTACGAAATGTCGGGCAGAATGGAGTATCTCTCTCGGTGGTCTTCATAGAAGTGTATAGGGATAACCAAGTGTGATCTAAAAGGATGTCAGAATTTTTATGTAGCAAGGACAACGATGCCTGAAGGATTGTTTCAGTTCTATCATTAGACTAGACTACTCATAAAATCGAACTATCGTATCTAAAATCTTACTATCTCTACAACCAGGACTATTGTGCAAGCAAATCGAGTTCCTTGCTGTTTCAAAACTACATGTGATGTTCAGACAGGAGGGAAATAAACACCATTACAGATGATTTGCAACAGGTTAGCAATCGGATATAGAAAAGTATTGTAAAGGATGAGAAGAACATGAGTATGAATGGAATGAACAAACTTACCATCATTGAACTATTTTTGCGTGCAAAGGTATTGGTTGTAGGTTGGAATGACGAAAGCTTGCAAGCTTTCGTCATTCCAACCTATAACCAATACCTATGCCAGAATCATTTGCAATCAATAGACTAGAATAGGATCAGCGAAGAACGATATTTATGGTTAGTGCACTATCTTTCATGGAAAGCATGTGGAAAGAAATGAGAGAGGGAAAGATACCTACTCGACAACGTACCAGCCTTACCTGTCATCTTCATGATAACCGGATGATGAAATGGTCCTATACGTCGCGCATCAACAGCCTTAAATAGACAGCTCATCCACTCATAATGACCTCGTCGTAACTGGAAGGCAGATGATTTGGCAGACGATGATGTGGCAGATGATTTGGCAGCGGATGATCTGTCAAATTTTCTGGACGTGATAAATTAGCAGAAATAGAAATCATGCCCCTACGCAATGTCAAACCAACCTAAAAGTCTTGGTATTGATGTTTAGCTGCATACTGAAGGAGAAACATCGAATAAATGCTGTAAATTAGAGTAGTAGACAATCCGAAAGAGAATTGCAACCGTGTTCTCATCTATATATAGTTTATTACCATAACAAGATTACTATTGAGGCCTATTATACCATGTACTGAAGCTAAATTGTAAATGATTCGTGTATTTCATTCAGAAAAGGAAGCAGGAATCGTTGGAGGCATTAAAGATCGCTGAAGAACCCAACATGGGAAATCAAGTCACCTGTTCCTTGAGTTAGGTAGGACACTAGTCAGTGTGAAGTTTTCGATAAGATGTAACGGTAAGAAAATATAGGTACTATAAACTATTACAGTGGCCTGGTTAAAAAGAGACGGATACCATCTTATTAGTTGCCTACTAGTTGACATTAATCCACAATTTGTGCAAGGTTCTCTCGAATCCAAAGAGAAGAGATGAAACGAACAGCTGTTCGGAAGAAAGGTACACCTCGAAGAACCCGGAGAAGGTTTGAATCATTGCCAATCCCATACGAAAGTGGGACAAGGCACGAAAATGGGGAAACCCCGCTAGTTTCGAACGAAACATTCGAGGTTCACGCCGATATACCGGACGAAAACGTCGGAAAAGCATCTGCTGAAGACGAGAATATTTCTAGTGGCAATGGAGAAGAGCACATTGCATTTTTTGAGGCTGGAAAAGTTACCAGAGAAGAAGAAACGATAGGCTCTGAGGAAAGCTCGGCCGAGAGCTGTGATGACCACGACGGAGAAGAGGCAGCGGAAGATGACCGCGGACTTGTGGATAAACTGCTGACCTGGCCAGTATTCTCTGCAATAATATTGCTTAGTGGAACGCTACGGATGAAACGCAAGGACTATGAAGGTATGCGTGAGATGTCTAATTTCAAGCGGGACATTTCGGATCAAGCACCCAGCGACTCGTACATGAGGAAAGTCATTTTACCGTTCATTCTGAAAACATGTTTCCCACAAAGCATGGATACAACGTGTGAAATAGATGTAACAAAAAGCGGCTCTAGGCTTGGAAAGATGTCTCCAGGACTGTCTAGTAGCCGTAGAGCTCATTGTACTACATCGGTACGAGTCGTGCTACCGAGCACATGGGCGGAAAGGGATATACAGACCGGACCCATTCTGGACTGCATAAAGTCTAGTAAAAGGGATAGTAGTGATGAAAGAGAAGATGAAGCATATCAAATTGCTTCAGAAAGTATTGAAAACTCTTTCATTGTCAAATGCCGTTCAGCTGTTCTGAATGACCCATTCCATCGCATTTCGGTAAGTGCATCAGATCATGACGGTCACAAGATGCACAGAAAGGTATACGCCCGACATGGAGACGAGTTGAGGATCATATGTATGCCGACGACAAATCAAGAGGCCCTGGTGGCTAAGCTGGGAGGAGCCAGAACGAAACAGGGAAAGAACATCGAAACTGGAAAGAATTCTAGGAGCAGAAGAAGTTTTACAGCAAGGAGTGACTGGAGAATTGAAGCTATCATCATTGCAAGTTATCTTGCAACCGGAGAAGAACAACAAGAATCAAATATGGAAGATGTGATAGGCCCGCAAATCGATGCAATGGAAGAAACTGAGAAAAGAAATGCGAGGCGTGTCGTCTCCACCACAACGCTCGACGGAGAACATTGCAACAATGATATTCGGGCAGGTGACGCTATCACTCTGTTTCGGCCAAAAAGTAAGTCTGATGGGAGCACATTTGAAGAGTTACTACTCGTGAACAGACATCTGAAAAAGGGACGCTCTGAACATGCGACTTTTCTCATTTGCTCCACAAGGGGAGCAACTGGGCAGCTACATCGCGAACAAATTCGGGTGAAAGACGTCCAGCTCATAGGAGCTCCAGACAAGAGGTCTAGATGGCACCCCGGCTCTAAACGTATGGATGCCTGCAGTGAGGGGAATCTTTCAGATGGCAGGAAATATATCGTATACCGATTTCTGCTATATGCTGATGACTTCCAGCCGTTCACAAGCCGGAAAGGAAGTTTTGGTGGCTGCTATATGCTTCCATTAGGCATACAGCCAAGCAAGAGAGCAAGCTTCCACGCAGTCCGCGTTCTTGGATTCGTTCCCCCGGGAGTTTCAACAAATGTTGTAATTGAGAGAGTTGTACCCGACATTGTGAAGGGAAGTACAGACGGTTTTCCAGCGAAAGATGCAAATGGAGAAGACGTGGTCATATTCCTGGATCCTGTTGGATTTATCGGAGATTACCCAGCTGTTTCGCATACTCTGGATGTCCGTGGACACACCAGTAATACACCATGCCATAGCTGCATTTTCGAAAAGCAAGATATGAGCAGCAGTGGAGGTTCACGAAATGCATACACAGCATTGCTAAACAGTCAGATGAGTACGCATGCCCGAGGAATGCACCGAAACAAGCTTGTGAGGGAAGTCGCATCGCAAGATCAGCTCAAAGTTCTTGGACTAAGCCTAGATCCGATTGAGAATAAGGCACTCCATAATTTGAGTGAATCCCTTAATCGTGTGCGGAGAGGAGTTCCTACAAACGAAGAAGGAGTTCCAGTTGTTCCTTGTCAATTCGATCCATATCGCTCTGCTGTAGTTGCCCCAGACCATCTGCTCTCCGGACTGGCTCAAGATGTGATGAATGCGACAATCACCGCAGCAACACCTGTACTTCGAAATGTTGCGGAAACAGTTCTACTGAATACCCTCCGAATGTTCTGTTTGAGTAGTCAGAGTCAGGTATTCGGGCAGAACTACCTATTATCGATGAACATGAGCGATATATTCGCTGTTCTCGTTGTAGCTCCCCAAGCATTTTATTCGGCATTTCGTATCGTCATCGGGAACTCTTGGGACGGGTATGAAAAACTTGAACGTATTCTTCGTTTGCTGAAAAAGTTTCAAATGGTTGTTGCCAGCATTCGATTCATCCCAACATGGTGGATAGATGGACTTGAGTCAACCAGGAGGTTCGAGGCCGAGAATGGCGGACGTCATGACCACATTCTAGCTCTTGTTTCAGACTATATGAAAGAACTGCATGAGGTATGCAAGAAGGATCCTATTGCAATGAAACATCTGGACAAACCGAACTTGCATCGGTTGATAGAATTTTGCGTACATACATTACCAGCTTTTGGAGCTGCGAAACATGTGGAAGAGCTTTTATTCGAGAGAATGCACCAGCCTCTTAAAAGAGGGGTTCGAAACTCGAACCATAAGAATGAACATCTGTCATCAATGGAGCTCATCATGGCCGATGACTGGCTCGCACGAATAGCCATCACGCTGGGTGCGGTAGGTCACAATACAAAACAATGGACGTCTGCCGATTGCAGACGCGTGTATTTTGCACTAGGAAAAGGAATTTCGGAGAGTCCACATGCGACAGAAGAGGCAGCAAAAAGATGCTTCTTAAGTCCTGTATTCCATCTCATATCAGAGAGGAGCAGTACTATGGTGAGCACCCACTGTCCAATCACGCGGTGGCGAGGGGAATCTGTTGAAGACGCGAAAAATGTTCCGGCAGAAGAAACCGTCATGATGGCAAGGATACGTAAAGCTTCTGAAACTTTTCTCAGAACCAGACAGGTAAACGGGTCTCAACATGGTGAACGACTATGGTGGCTCACTGCTGCACAAAGAGTGCGCACTAGTCATGAGGGATCTGAGAGCGAATCGAGGTTAGGGCGTGCTGAACCTGGAAGCATCATTCAAGCAGTGTGCAAAGATGGATGGTATGATGCTGGTATAGTAGTACCCGCCCATAGCAGGACGAGCATGGAGGAATTCACATGTTCCAGACGTGTCCTTTTCGTCACATTGTCCTTTTTTATTGTGGTAGGGCAAGGAGAGGAGAAGAAGGCAAAGAAATGGAAGCAGAAAACTCCATATGCTGTCTGCATTCCCTTGACATGCACTGGAGACGGTATGTACCGGAAAGGTGGGAATGATACTATAGTTCACGTTGAAATGAACGACGGGGTCCGAGAAGTTTTGCACGTACATAACTGCGAGTCAGGAGTTTGTTCATACGATAGACAAAGTGGCATTGTAGAGCACAATAGTGATATTCTTTCTGGTGGTGAAGTGAGCGTCTTAACTAGAGAAGATGGATACCCACCACGTTCAGCATAGAGTGTTCCAGCACAGTGTTTAATACATCAGTAAACTTTCGTAATTCATTTAGCAGCAGTCCTGATCAAGTCTTCCAACAAATGCTATACAAAATTTGTACATGTCGTTTGAAGAATAGAGTGGGATTTTGTTCCATGCGCACAAATAAAGTGTGTTTTGCGAAGAGCGTACGCACTTACGTACGTATGACGCCATTGGTACTAGAGATGGAGCCGCGAGTTGCAGGACTCCTAGTTCCACAAAGTTGAGTTCGCATAATCCAATGGAGAGCTGGCACCTGGCCAATGAAGTGGAAAATAATACCCGGTATAGTTTTCTGGCTCCAGTGACAAGTGGAGTATTGTGACTGATGGCTGTCTGCTGGCCAATGGGGAGCCGGCACCTGGCCAATGAAGTGGAAAATAATACCCGGTATAGTTTTCTGGCTCCAGTGACAAGTGGAGTACTATGATTCATGGCAATGGGATGGTTTTGGGAACGAAGGAATTGTGTGTGGGAAGTCCTTCGTCGAGGAATGACAGATGGCCGAATACAATTGGAGCGCGTGGAAGGTGAATCAATAACTGATATTTCACGTTTAGACGTGTAGGGAGATCGTTTCCCGCCAAATACCACCTTGAAAGAGGAATATCTCTTGATCGTGTAGTCGGAGAGAAAAGGTATCTTTGTTATCCTGAACGGCTTCTCTACGCGTCCAAATCTTTGCAATGGCCGGAAGCGACACTGAGCGCGCTGCGGAACCAAAGGATACCGTCGAAAGCGTTGCAGAGAGACTTGCAACGACGGTAGGCGGTGATAAAACACCCTCCGGAGGTTCTGCTGATGGAGGGGCTCCGTCTGCAGCGGGAAGGGAGACGGCAGATAGCCAGACACCCATTCAGGGAGCAGACGCTGCCATGATAGAGGCAGCAAAAACCCTTGGTGATATATCACCATCTGGGAAAAACACTCTACGCTTTCCATCTACTCCTGGGACGGTGAAATCGAAAAACAGGGAGAGGTCTAACGTCCGTGAAGGCGAGGGGAGTCCTGCTGGCATGGAAGCATCAGAAGAGTCTGTGATGGGGATTGACATCAACATTGTCGAATGCAGGACTGAACCTAAAATGATCAATCCGCTAGATGTTGCCAAACCGGAATCAACTTCTCGTCTTGTGCAGGAGGCCAGAGTGCGCGATCTGGTCAGCAAAATATCTACCGAGGGGTTTCTGGAAACTGGCACCCGAATGACCATCTGTGAAACAATGGGGTCAGACGGACGGAAGAAACTGCAGTGCATTGATGGAGGTCATCGTATCAGCGCTTTGCAGTCGATTGTGGAAAACAAACCGACAGTTGCTGATCGATGGAGACTGAGGAGCATTAGCGTTGACTTCATCCGACCACCTGGAACCCGTGAAATGTTTCATCCTCTTGAAGTGATGCGAATATCGCAGAAGCTGAACGAAAAGACTCATGACGTGATAGAAGTTTCTATTGCTGACCACGTCTGTACGGTCATGAAGTTCATGATGATGAAGGGCTTGATGAAGGCGAAGGTAAATGTGTGCACAAAAGTTGTAGTCGAGAACAAGGTCATTCCAGGTTGTCAGGAAGGAATCATGATGAAGTACGTTTCGATTGCGCAGGGCTTCGGAGACGTAAATAACCCGGCGTTCGAACATTGGTCAGCTATCCCAAGTCGATTTGCAACTGAAACTAGTCCGCCAGACTCGAAGAATATGCAGGGATGCACTGTGGACGTCCTATTCGCTTCTGCGTTTCGAAAAGCTTCGGTGGACACCAAACTTGTCATTCTAGAGCTCACTGCAATGTGGACGATGTGGAAACGTAGGAAAGGAGATGGTGGTATAAGTCTAAAGACATGCGCGCAAAAGTGGTGCTACAGCATGTGTGAAATATATGACATACTTGAGAAAGCTGTACGGAAAGAAAACTCCTGGCATTCCTCACCTCATCCATGTTTCAGGAAGTTACATGAAGTACCGGAGCCAGGTGGACGAACACGAAAAACCATACGATATCGCATTTTGACTGTCCTCAAAGATTTCTATCCTTCCGACGCACCAACTGGGAGAGGTATACGTGCAGCATTGACGCGGTCTATGATGAAAGAAATCCGTTATGTGGTTTTCAACGGCCCAATTCTATCGGATGACTCTCTCGACCATTCCGTCGCGCCTGAAATAGGTGTGCAGGAAAGGCGGACTAGGCGAAAATCCTTGGAAGGGAATACTGCACCTCAACCACGACAACAATCCGCATCGTATGGTGATACTTCAAATGCTGCCATTGATCGCTCGGACGTGGTACAGAGTCCAAATGTACTTACCCAACAGCAGACACAGGGCAGTCTGGAAATATCGGATCGTGTTAACGCTGAGGTCGGTGCTGCAACACAGGTTGGTGAAGAGGCGACAGGGAAAGCGGCAGATTCCGAAAGCGCAAAGCAGGTTACAACGGACCGCGCAGTGCCTACTGCGCCACCGAGAACAATTCTTCGAAACCTGGAGATTGTGAAGTTGGGGATGTGTTGCAGAAGAACGTAGGAACTCAAGAGCTTGAACCAACTGGTGCAAATCGAGGAAGAAATGACCACGGTGATGAAAATGACCTGCAACAATCACCTAGCCCAGTGGCAGCCGGAAGTGCCACGCTCAGACCAGAGCAGGGTGGAAAGTCGCCGGCGAATATGTCAGTTGGTCATCCAAGAACTGGTCGAGATGGTGAAGGAGGTCCTGAATCTAGGAAGAGCGATGGGTCTGGAACGAAAGATGTCCGCGAAGAATGTCCCGAACATTCTTCTGGAAGGACAACGGAGGACCCGATGAAAGGTGTACGAAATCAGGGTGATGGCACTGGAGACGCTATGTTATCTACAGCGGATGTCGGCCTACCTGTTTTACCTGAGCTGGAGGACACGGAAACACCTGTTACCAGTTCTACGCCTAGGAAGTTGATGAAAGCCAAGCACAGCAGTGGTTTCGTGCCCTTAAAGGCAAAGCCGAGGAATACGGAGACGCCGCCAATGATTCTACGATCCAAACGGAAATTGGTGGATGTCACCCCTCAAGAGGTTATTGACCTGGTGGGAGAGGATACCAGCAGGCCGCGGCAGAAGAAGAAGCAAAAGATGCGTGAAGACGCAAATTTGCAATCCGGCAAAGACGCTGCAGTCCACGCGGTTCAAGGAGGTCAGTATTCGGACAGGCAACAAAATGATGTCCCTGACAAAGATGTGGAGGAAGGTATAGAAGCGAAACTGCCTGTTATCATTCATCCCGACAGTCGAATGAAATACTATGTGAATGGGAAACTGGTCGATACGCTTCGAGCCGAGGTCGCTGAAGCAGCAGCGAGTGCCTATTCGGCACAAAATGTTTCCGCTGAGTTTCTCTCGAGGGCTTATTTCCGAGAGAAACGAAATGAAATAGACTTGGTTGGGTTTACAATTCTGGACGGAATATTCAAGTCTTCTACTACTGCAGATGCGATCCACGAACTGCTCCTTCATTTTTCTGCGTTGTTTGAGGAACGTCTCGAGGATGCCAAGAAGAACTCTGAATCCGGTGACACCCGCAGAGATCCGGACTGGACACCGTGGTGCATGGCTATGATGGATGGGAAAAACTCTGATGAAGAAGGTGAGAAGGGCAGAGGAATCTTTATAACAAAGCGGAAGAGCTTATGTGATGACCTCGAGGATAACAATAATAATCTCTATCGGAAGAAGATGATTGTTGAGCTCGGTCTAGGTATTTGTGCGGAAGGTTTGGAATTGAGGACTAGTGGGAAGGACCCGATGGCCTTCCCCAGCACTGGAACTACTTTAGTGCTGACTGGAGAGCGGACTAAACCTCGTGCTGGACATACAGACTATGAAGTGGGAATCGATGAAGTTAACAGTCCCCCTTCTCCGCCATCCTACTTCATGATGTCAAGCGGCGCAGATGGATTCGGCCTCGTGCTTGCACCCTACAGTCATGTCTGTTTATCCCATCCCAACAGAGAGTTATACAGAGTTCCAATGAAGAGGTGTGAAGTACCACCATATTCTGTTCTTGTCTGCCGAGGGGATGTTTATCACCACGAGGAAGGATTTGAGAGCAATAAGGGTCTTCAATACAAGTTCCCGATCCGATCTCACATATTCCTCAAAACTGAGCAGCATCAAAGTGAAGAAGGAGAATATGTCGTTGGACATTGGGAGGGCAATTCGAAATTGAAGTGATGAAGGGCATCTGTCCAGCCGTGTTGAAGCCTTAGTTGGGTATGAATCCGTAGAGTAATAAACACAATTCCAATAGAACATGATAAAAGAGATACTGCATGGATTCTTTATATAGTCAGATCAACTTCACAAATGTAACAAACACCACATGCAGAAAGCTATTCTCCACAGAAAGCTCTACCTACAGGAGCTGCAAATTCTAAACCTCTTCAGTAGATGCAAGAAACGATAGCAGATAGTAAAACCTGGTATTATATTACATCGTTCACTATCCCCGGTAAAATTTTCAGTTCCTGAGAACAGGAGTCTGGCCGGGTATAAAGTTGGGTGGGTGTAGACCAAGTGCACCAACCCCATTGCCTGGGGGTACTCCGGATAACCTCAGCCAATGGCGTTGGTGCACCTGGCTTTTGGGAGGCCAAAATAATACCGGGTATTATTTTGGGTCGGTATAGACCAAGTGCACCAACCCCATTGGCCGAGGTTGTCCAAACTACCACCGGCCAATGGCGTTGGTGCACCTGGCTTTTGGGAGGCCAAAATAATACCGGGTATTATTTTGGGTCGGTGTAGACCAAGTGCACCAACCCCATTGGCCGGTGGTAGCCGGATACCCTCGGCCAATGGCGTTGGTGCACCTGGCGTTTGGGAGGCCAAAATAATACCGGGTATTATTTGGGTCGGTATAGACCAAGTGCACCAACCCCATTGGCCGAGGTTGTCCAAACTACCACCGGCCAATGGCGTTGGTGCACCTGGCTTTTGGGAGGCCAAAATAATACCGGGTATTATTCCTAGTTTCTCAAGCCAGGTGCAGTGCACTCATTGGCCGAAGCCCACTTATTCGTGGTTCATGTTGAATACAGACGCATTTGGTATGTACGCATCAGCTCCACGAGTTGGTGCAAAATGCTGGGAAGTATGTGACTTCAGCATTATGTAGTTATTACTTGAGTGGTTTTGGGGTAATCACCATGACCAACTCGTACCTGTTTAGCCACTTTGAGTATGAACTCGTCGTATAGCGATTGTATTTGGCCGCAGAAATTAACTGAATTTCGAGTATTACTCTTGATCTGAGTCAAGTGGTCTAGAAATAAACAAAAAATTGAAATCAGAGTTGAAACGGATTGTTCACGTTTGATCCTTTATCAGACTGCAGTAGCGAAATAAATCTATCTTAATCGTCTCTGTATCGTCGTTATCGGGGTCGTACACTCAATCAAGCTTCTCTCCATTCCTGCTTTCCCTCATCCTTCAATGGCTCCTCGCACTCGCTCCAAACCCTCTGCCCCCGCCCCTGCTCGCGCTTCGACTCGCGGTCGGGCCTCCGCTCGCTCTCGCGCCCCTTCTCGCTCTCGCGCCCCTTCTCGCAGCCCTGGTCACGATAACTCTGTCACCGCCGAGGTTCAGTTGTCAGACTGTCCCAAAGCTGACCACAGGCTGTCTCCCTTGGATTTGCACAGACCCCCCCTATTCTCTCGTCATATTAGGGAAGGGAGAGTGCTTGAGCTGAAGGAGAAGTTCTTGAGGGAAGGATTCACCTCCTCAATCTCCCGAATCCTTGCCTGCAAAATGCTCCTTCCTAGTGAAGGCAGCACAACCCCCACCCTTCAAACGTTTTACATCGATGGTGGCCATCGCGTTGCGGCTCTCCAGAAGTGCATTCGTGAAGACCCGGAAGGGCAACATCCGTATGCTGCTTCATTCAGGAACATCGATGTGGCTTTGATCAGGCGCCCAGGGACAGAAGAAGTTTCCGATGAGTACTTCACACCTTTTGAAGTACTCGGGCTGTCCATTCAAGCAAACACACTCACACATGATGTTGCCCTTGTTTCTTTGGCAGACCGAGTGTGTTCTGTGGTCCAACTGCTCACGACCAAGGACATGCTGGGTGAACCGAATCGGAAGTGCATTCAGGTCATCATGGACAGCCAGTTGTCGATATCGAAACTGGGCTACCAAGCCATCAACAAGCACGTGACTGCTGCGAAAGGCTTCCGGACTGTGAACAACAAAGCGCTTGAGTTCTGGAGTTCCGTACCGAGCATGTTCACCAAGGAAATTCTCGCTGCGGAACAGGAAAGGGCCGTTAAAGAAGGCCGTGACATCAACGACGATGTCTTCAAGCAGTCCGTAGACATGTATGGCTGCAACATGGATCTCGTTTTCATGGCAGACTTCCGTCGCGGCTCGGAGTATCAGCAAAGGTTCATCTTGCTCATAACAGCTCTCTGGACACGCATGCGAGATCTGCGTCAGTTGAGTAGGACGACAAGAGGATTTGGTAATCCTTTCGTTCGTGTTTTGATTGAAGTTTTCAAGATGTCCGAGCCGGTTGCTGCTCACAAAATGATGGAGCCTCCGCTCGAGCATTTCTACTCCGAGCTCAAGAACACTGGGTCAGGAAAGGAGACTGTTATTGCGAACAGTATCGCGGAGACCCTCCTGCACTTCAATACCGACGACAACAGCGGTACGAAGCATGCTCTCGTCTCCGACGAAATGTATGAGCAGCTTCGCTTTTCCACGGGCGTTGTGGACATGGAAGAAGACCAAAGGGTCATTGTTCACAATGAACAGCCATCTGAAGATGCGCCGAAGCCATCTACGCCCCAATCAGATGAGCCTTCTACCCCTTCTACCCGTTCTGGTCCTACTCCTCCTGCCCCTTCTACCCCTCCTGCTCCTCGTGCTCATTCTACCCTTCTACTCCTTCTACTCCTTCTACCCCTTCTACCCCTTCTACTCCTGCTCCTACTACCCCTCCTGCTCCTGCCACTTCCGTTCCTGCAGTTGAGCAGGCTCAAGGAACCCCTGATGCCACTGTGGCAGGTTCTGAGAAGCAATTGGGATCTGTTCTCCTCCGTCTCCCTCTCAATGCACCACCGCTTGCGGTGAATGAGCCAGTCGAGACACTTCGCAGGTCGAAACGGCAGAGAACGGAGAGTCTACGGGTTGGCGGCGACAGTCAGGCAGAGTCGGAGGTAGAAGAAGAGTCCGAAGAGCCCCTTCCGAAGCGCAGAAGACTGGAAGTTAACCGTACGGTTAAACGTTCAACCGAGGAGATTCCATTGTTCAGCGATGAGCAGGAAAATCCCCTCCCCGACAGGGTAGTCGATGAACGGATTATGGATATTCTCCCGAACACCATACCGTCAGACTCTAGGGTCAAGTACTATATCGACAGCAAGCTGTACGAAACAATCCGACAGGAGATTTTGAGTGCAGCTGCTGCCGATATGAATTGTATAGCGTGCAGTGGTCCAGCTTGCTGTGCAGAGAAGTTCTTTGCAACAGCTAGGTCAACTCTCAATCTCTTGGGTGCCCATGTACTCAGTGGTATCTTCCGTTCTTCGACTGTGGGCAACGCAGCACATGAACTGTTCACGTTCTACGCCCAGAAGTTCAAACCTGTTCATTCTTCTGCTGAAGACAGTTCCAATGATCCCTGGCATCAGATTCGAAACAAGGGTGAGGTAACAGCAGAGCAACAGGCCTCTCGTTTGGGAAGGTTCTCTATCTCAAGGAAGAAGATTTGCGACGATCTCGAGCAGATGGATGAACATCAATTCAAGAACAAGATGATTCTCGAGGTCGGCAAAGCAATCTGTGCCGAGCTAATGTACTTGGGCCTAGGAATCCATGAGCCTGTGGCCTTTCCTAAAACCGGTTTACGTCTTTTGCTGACCTCTGATGGTGCTCCAGATCAAGACTTGCACACAGACCTACCGGTGGTCATCAATGATTCCGATTTCCCACCTGGAAGATCGTACTTTCTGATGGCAAGCGCGGCTGATGGGTTCTGGCTTCGTGGAGCGTATTTCAGCCACGTCTGTTTGACGCGTGCAGACGCTGAGAAGTACAAGACGCCTGTTATGGACATCTACGTGCCACCGTATTCTCTCTTCATCGGTCGTGGTGACTTCTACCATGGAGGCAAAGGATTCAGTAGTTCAGCGGAAAATCGCCTAACATATGGTCTTCCGGTTCGTTCTCATCTCTACCTTTTAAGTGACGAAGAAGAATTGGCGGATGCTATCGAAACAGTCAACTACTGGGATGCACCTAGTGCGCGATAATCTGCAAGAATACTGCTTTGCCTCTCCCTCTACAGGCAGCATCTGCCAATCCTAAGCTAGCTTCGGTAGTATACTTCCTTTACCACAACTAAATCTACTCCTATTCATGACTTTGAAAATATTAGCACGGTCAGTCTACTGCACTATTAGAGTTCCTCTACCTCTCACCCCGCATAGCTTCTACACCCTACATCGTACAGACTGATCTCTTTTCCTTTCCTACATGCATGGCACAGTTTTGCAAGACTGCCACAATTCCACATCACTCGAGTAACCAAGGTCTTGAATTGTTCTTCTTAGTATACTAACTATAGTTGAGATGCAAACCTGGCAGCCAATAGAATTGCTGCACTTGGGCTGGCCACACCCAAAATAATACCGGGTATTATTTTGGCATGGCAAAGCCCAGGTGCAGCAATTCCATTGGCTGCCGCTGCGTTCATGACAGCAATGATAGGCTGCACTTGGCTGGCCACACCCAAAATAATACCCGGTATTATTTTGCATGGCAAAGACCAGGTGCAGCAATCCATTCGCTGCCGCTGCGTTCATGACAGCCAATGGCAGAG
>JALQPE010000218.1:0-55851 GCA_030407315.1 Asparagopsis taxiformis
ATGATTGACAAACGAAGAGTGAAAGATGGAGAAAGAGAGAAGAAGATCTGAACGACAAGCTGTTTTGCTGCGTAAGATGAGTAAGATAGGCGAAACTCAGAGAACTGACATATTCCTATTAGTATACACCCTGGTAATGATATTCAGCGGTTGACCAATCCGAACCTTCCACATCACTTTTCGTTGTACGACAATTACAAGCTCAGGCAGTTTTCCAAGGATCCTTACAGCAAAGCCCATCGTTACGATGACTTTGCTGTAAGAAAACGTTTTCATTACAGCGGCCAGGAATTTTTTACCGGGTAAAGAAATCATGGCCACTGTAATGAAACCTTTCCTACAGCAAAGTCATCGTAACGATGACTTTGCTGTAAGCATCCCTGGTAAACTGCTCCATCTGTAAGCCGTTGGTCTCAACCCTCGCTCTTATTTCTGTTGTCCTCCTTCATTATCTCCACCTACCTTCCCCCTACACACCACCTCTCTACTGTCACTCTGCCGCCCCTTTGGTGCATGAAATATTTATTACCACTCTCATAGTCTACACATACTGCTGCCTTTCATACTTCTGCATGCCTACCCTTCAATCTTTCTTCCATCTTTCTCTACCGTGCTAGGCTTAGACCATGCTCTGTGCACATCTGACTTACTTAATATCATTGTATACTTAGAAACTAGAATAATAATTACATCACTAGAGTACACTGCAAATGTTAGTAACTATGGTTGGTGTGGTACACAACACCCTACCTCCTTCATGAGTAAACTTTGCGCACAGAACCGTTCAATACCAGGTAGTGCAGCCAGCGCAAACCATGCTTGCACGACGCAGAGTGCTCCCCAGAGCCGTCAACAGCCGTCCAAACCATCGTTTTACGATGTTCCCGGCTCCACACTTCCCTTCTCACCCTTCCCAGGGTGGGAGACGGACGAAACTCCCAACCGCTTACAGCCGAAGCCGTTTACCCGGGATGCTTACAGAAAAGTCATCGTTACGATGACTTTGCTGTAAGGAAAGGTTTGATTACAGTGGTGAGAAAATTTACCGGGTAAAAAATCAGCAAGAATTTTTTACCCGGTAAAAAAATTGTTGCCGCTGTAATGATTTGATTTCTTACAGCAAAGTCATCGTAACGATGACTTTGCTGTCAGCACCCCAGCGAAACTGCATCATCTGTAAGCCTTCCTCACCTCAATGTTGCAACCAAAGACGACTGCGATATTACCTTGTTCTATTCTAGTAGTGCCCGCCATAGTTTTCCTCCCCTTCTCATATTAAATTGAGTATTGTATATCTCCGACCCGTCTACATACGCAGACGTCATGTACTAGCCTAAGTTTCATCGTTTACTTGAAGGCGGCCTTGATGCCTGCCATAGAATGCTATTAAGAACTAATTTCATCAGATATCTAAACGCTCCCAGTAGTTGACATTGAAGGGAGGCTGTAGCAACTTCTCCCTGGAAGTTCGCAGTGATAGATGGGACCGGATAGGATGCTGGTACCTCACCGAAGAACCACCCTCCGCGAATCCCATTCCTCCGTGATACACGTCCGTTCGGCATACAAGCAGGGAATACGGTGGGATGCGCACGTTCGTCACTGGCACGCGGTACTTGTCTTTCGCTGGATGACTTAGGCACACATGGCTGAACTTGGCGATACGAATGATGAACCCATCTGCACCAGCAGCCATCATGAAATATGATGGCGAGTTGAGAGGACCAGTTCCAGTTCCCTCACGGACGGGAACATCGGTATGCATAAGTTGCTCCTGACTACCTTCTGCGGTCAAAATCAGACGAAGACCCGTTTCTGGAAACACCACCGCTTCTTCTCTTCCAAACCCGAGCTTCAGGTTCTCCGCACAAATCGCCTTACCTAGCTCCAGAATCAGCTTGTTCCTGTACTGCCGCGCGCTTTCTTGCTCAAGGTCATCGCAGATGCTTTTCCGGTCCGTCTTGAATACACCAGTGCTGTCTTTCGGTCGAAGTGGTTTCCACGGGTTCTTCTGACTTGCACTTGAGCCACTTGTAGTACCTTGGAATGTGCTGGCCATCTGTGTGAATAACTCGTGCGTAGCTGCTCCCACTGTAGTAGAAGAGAAAATGTCTTGCAACACCACGTAACCAAGCTCGTCGATCATTCTTCTCTGGTAGCTGAAGTATTGTTGGCTTTCACAAGAACCGAGGGGACATACCAAAGTAGAGTAGCCTGCAGCTGCTTCCATTATCTCCGTCCGGATTGTATCAATGTCTTCTTCTGTGATATAATACTTCATTCTCGAGTTGGAAGGAACGCATAAAGGCAGCTTCTCAGGTATCTCCTCTGCGAATGTGCGGTCTGGAAGGGAGTTTTCTTGCTCGTCAGTGAAGAGTGGTGCTTCTTCTCCAGTCGTTTGTTTCCTTGCATTGACTCTACTCTTCTTTTCCCGGGGAGGCCCACTCTCAATGTTGTCATCCGGCGTATTGGGCTCAGAAAAATTCGCGCTAGTTTCTTCCCTTCTTCGCTTCTTATCCAGCCTGGACTCGTTTTCATCGCCGCTTCCACCAGAGCTCCTGCTTCTTCCCGAATTCTCCTTGTCCACTTCGGCCGGGCTAGTGCTGTTAGTTTCTGGTGTCCTGATTCGAAGTTTCAATATCACAGAGCGGTTCTGCGCATCTCCAGCTTGTTGTCCAGTCGTGTCTATGTCCATGCGACCACTATTGTCCAAGTTGATATCCAGACTTTGCGTATCGCCGCTTTGTTTCCTTCCCTGAGGAAGATCTTCTCTGACAATCCTTCCCGGCGAATTATCCCTGGCACGACTTTCCCGCTCTGCCCTTGAAGCTGAAAGACGTTCCTGTTCTTTTTGGAGAACAGCAGACGTTCTGCTTCCCTCTTCTCAGCTGCTGCAAGACGCGTGGCAGGACGTTCCTGTACTCCTCTTTTGCTGCGGCAGGACGGTCTTCTGCTTCTTTCGGGGTGCTCAGAGGTGCCTCTTCTATTGCTTTCGTCGCGACAGGAGGAATCACTTCTTCAGCCACCACATTTGGAGTAATTTCCTGTTCTTCCTCCACAACAGCAGAAACTTCCTGCTCTACTTGGGCTTCGGCAGATACTCCTTCTTCTGCTTGAACAGGACCAGGAGTTTCCACCGTTTCCTTCTCTGTAGAATTATTTCCCTGTTCTGCGGCAGTAGGTGCTTCTTCCTCTTCTGCTTTGGCGCCAGCAACAAGTGCTTTTTCTATTTCTCCGGGGGTCATGCGATTCCGTTCCCTCTCCTCCTCCGCTTTCGTCTCCTGCATTGCCTTTGTCCCGGTAGCATATTCCAGTTTGTCGTAAAAACTGTTTGTAAACATCCCGTTCTTGGTTCTCAGACTGCTTCTGTCTACCACGTCGTCATGAAAGTCGGCAAGGACGAATACAATGCGTTCTCCAATGCGATGATCATTATCCCCGACCTCCTTCGCGTTTTCTGCTGCCAAATCCGTTCGCACGAATTCCTCCATCGTTGCAGAGTTCAACCACTTGCGGACGACCTCTGCCATATCATAGATGGCCAACAGAGCCAGTAGCCAAGTGCGCATCGTGAACGGGCTTCCGCTTCCGATATTTCTGACAAGTCCTCTCTTCCTCCTCATCCTTGTCCACGACGCTGTCATCTCGAGCACAAACCACTGGAACCACTCCTTATCGCGCGTCCCGCGTCCGTCCGTGCCATTGCGGAATATTGCGTTATTGACAAGATCGAGCACGCACCCGTACATATCGGCAGAGTCAATTCGAGAAAAGTCCGGATCTCTTCCCTCGGTTCTTGCATCCTCGATTTCTCTGTTCCTATCCAAAGCATTGTAAACGCTAGGGATAGAGCTCCAGTACACGAAAGCAACGCTGTCTGTGCGATTGAACCCCTTCGCAATGTTGATGTACTGCCTATACGAGTTCTCCGAACGGTTCCTGTCGGACGGCAGAATATAGCTCACTTCTTTCAGAATAGGAATAAGCCGGACAACAGGAAGATCCATCTGGTTGGAAAACCTGAGAAACTCTATGACCGCACAGACATTGTCGGCAATGCTCACAGAAGCGACATCGTGAGTTTGTATATTGGCTTCGAGAGACAGTTTCAGAACCTCCAGCGCATCGAAAAATTAGACGCCCGTTCGGCGCAATCAACTGTTGTACCCAAACCAATTCCAAGGAATCCCTGTTCTTTCCTGAGTACTTCTCCAGGCATAGTTGCAGAGCAGCTATGCGATGAGAGCCATCGATGCAGTAAAACTCGTCTCCTTCGTTATCTTCCATTTTGCAGACTGTAATCATAGTTCCAGTGGTAGAGAAACCTCTATCCATGAAAATGCTGGCCAGTTCGTTTACACGACCCGGTCGCACCAAACGGGAGGTCACTGTCGGAAACTTCACTTTGCGAGGATCAACTTGCACTTTAGAAGAGCTGTACTGAGCAATAGTGATGCTTTTCTCTTCAGCAGAAGGAGAATTGCTCTTCTCCGCTGTAGTATTCATGATACTATTGTCTCCCATTGTAATCCCTGCAATCTCAGTTCGTTCAATCGGTTCTCTGTTCAAATGTTGTGTAGACGATGAAATCCACAATTGTGGTACCTCCGAGTGCGCTTCCCGTCTCTCAGCTTCCTCTCATATACTGTCCGGACAAGACATTCCCTACCTACCTTCAGTCCTGATGAACCTTACGCTGCACCCGCTCAGCACCTCTGACTCTACCTGATCCTGATACCTCCACAAAGCGTTTAGCCCTTTCCATCAATCTACACCTAATAGTATGTACCTCTAGCGCATATAATGCAATCGAACCCGTTTACCTCACCACGTCAATTATCATTCATATTCCAACAACCTATTTCATCCACACTCTCCACCTCGCTTCTTCTTCCATACCATTGATTCCTATCAATCGATTCTACGTGAGTTTTATACATTTACTACGATCCACCTCTCCTACAAGTCTGAAAAATTCATTTCTACACTAACTTTTGCTACTCACAAATAAACGGTTCCCGTGCAGGCCACTGCTTGAATTTCTTCCTATTGGCGTACTCGGCTGCAAAGGATTCATAGACTATTTAAACGGTGATCATATAAATGGTTTTCAATGTGCTCCAATGGACAATACACCAAGAACATCAATATGAATTCATTTCAACTACCTATTCACTACTGCGATTCAGTTTTCTTGCATACCAAATCTCATTGCGTTCCTACCCTAGTCGATTCAAAATGCTTCCTCTTCGTCAGTTGATCAATATTCCTTACAACGAGCAGGTCCTCTGGACATCCTAAAGTTGGTTACTTAACCTTAACAATCGATGAATTTGCTTAATGAAACGTTTTCTTACAGCAAAGTCATCGTTACGATGACTTTGCTGTAAGAAAACAAATCATTACAGCAGCCACAATTTTTTTACCCGGTAAAAATTCTTGCTGATTTTTTACCCGGTAAAAAATTCTTCGGCCACTGTAATGGCAACGTTTTCTTACAGCAAAGTCATCGTAACGATGACTTTGCTGTAAGCATAACTCCCTCCATCCTCTCAGATCCTCTCCCCACTACTTCGCACCAATCCACCAACGCCCTAGAGTGTACTATTCATATGTGATGCATCTGGTTATTCATTTTATTCTTCCCTAAAAATCATGCAGCCCTCGGTGGAAATCCGTCTCGCCTACATAGTGCATATATCTCTCCACCCTCCAGCAGTCCGGGTCCGTGCCTTACCTCCCTCATGTTCTCATCATATTCGCATACACTCCCATTGCAATAGTGCATACCAAACACCTCAGTGACTCCCTCACTCATCTCCACAATTACTGTTCGTCGCCTCTCTTCGACCTTGAACACTCCTTCATCAGTTTTTTGCAAACCCAGGCAAACTCCATAAGCTGTACCTTGCTCATCTCTCGCACTCTCGTTCCTCAGGATAAAGAACGCTAGAACAATAAAAAACCGCGGTTCATAATTAATTCTTCCCCGCATTATCTCTGATGTGAGACGAGACGCCGGGTACAGAATCGCTTGTGAAGTTGCACCATCCTCACATGTCCTCTGTTCAGGGCAAACAGCATGGATGATAGCTCCTGATTCTAGAGAGCCAGACCTCTGCACTGTTTTCCTTCCCCACTCTGTCGTAGTGCTTCTAGAAACTCTTCTCACCCATTCGGCATACTTTCCACACCCGCTTGTTCCGCTTCCGTACCTTTCGGTAAAGAACCGTTTGAAAACACCTACAGCACCCTCTGCCATATCACATTTTCCATTCATGTACTCCTTGACCTCGTCAATAGATATACCTCCATGCCCTCTCCACGTCACAATTTCACCATCCGCCGACAATATCTTTCCTCGACGCTGGGAGAGAAGCTGGAGAACCGGTTCCTGGAAGCAGTTTTTCACTACCTCGTCTTCCACATCTATTTCTCTCCCTAGCTCCTGTGAAAGAACGTTGACCATTTGAGAGCATTCGGACGAGGACCAATGTTGTGGCTCCATGCCGATTTCGCGCAAAACAATGGCCACTCTCGTCTGCCAGTCATCCGCAAGAACTAATTCCAGCGCTGAAAGCTGTTCGCTTTGGTGATTGGACATTCTCACACCTTTCTTCAGCGGCTGATGCATCCGTTCGAATATAAGCTCCTGCACGTGCTTCACAGAGCCGTAAGCAGGAAGCGTATGAACACAAAACTCGACAAGACGATGAACATTAGGCTTGTCCAAATGTGCTCCTGCTCCCTTCACTTTCCGACAATACTCATTCAACGTCTCCACGTAGTCTACAGTTCTTCCCAGAATGTATTCATTCCTGCCACCTTCTCCGTCAGCCGTCTCTACTTCATGTGGACCGTCTTTCCACCATACGGGCATGAAACTAATACACGAAACCAGCTTCTGAAACATCACTACTATTTGACGGCCCCATCAAATTTTTCACGATGACCTTCCCCTTTCCCATCCATCATTCGAGCTGCGTTTTCGAATGCCATAGGTGCTATCAGCAGCACACTGAATATGTCACTCATGTTCATGGAAAGCAGATTGTTGGTTCCAAATAAACGGTTCTGCCTTCCCATCCTGAACTTCTTCAGAGCGCCCAGAATTTGCAATTCAGCTACCTCTCGAATTCGTGGGCTGGCAGCTGAAATACAAGCGTTCAGTACATCTTGTGCCAGTCCAGACAATAGATGGTCAGGTGCTATCACTGCGGAACGGTACGGGTCAAAAATTGCTGGGACAACTGAAACTCCGTTTTCCGTCTTTGGTACTTCTTCCTGCACTGCTTCCAAGGAAGTGCTCAGGACATGAAATGGTAAATCTTCCCCTTCTTCTGCAGCCAGTCCGAGAGTGCGAAGCTGGGTTTCTGTGGCATCCTTACGTGTCGATGCATTCCGATACTTGCTCCTGGCATGCGTCGATGTTTGCCCGTTCACTACCGAAGTGTATGCATTCTTCGTGCCGCCAGTACTACTCAGGTCATATTTGCGGAAACTGCAGATGTGGCACGGAGAGTTTGATGTGTGTCCAAGAACATCCAGGGTATGTGAAACTGCAGGATAGTCTCCAATGCTCCCCACTGGGTCTAGAAATACCACAACATCTTCTCCCTCTGCATTTTTCGTTGGGAAACCCTCTGTGCTTCCCGCACTATATCTTGAACGATATATCGCAATACACAATTTGTGGACACTCCCGGAGGTGGCAAACCAATCACTCGAACCGCTTGGTAGCTTCCCCTTTTCCGAGGTGGTAGATTGAGAGGTAACATATAGCATCCACCAAAACTTCCCTTCCTGCTTGTGAATGGTTCAAAGTCATCCGTGTAAAGGAGAAATCGGTAAACAAAGTAGTTTCGACCATCCTCCAGCTTTCCCCAACATGGTGCATCTTCTCGCGGAGACGCTGGGTGCCATTGCGACCTGTGGTCTCCGAAACCATCCGAGAACACCCCTGAAACACGAAATTCTTCATAGTTGGGGCTTCCTAGTCCATCGGGCGGGTTTCTGGCTTCAGCAAAGCTCGCGCCCGGTGAAAAGCAAAGTAACATGGTGGATGCTTCTCCGACCTGCTCTTTCAAATACCTGTTCACCAATACGACGTGTGGAACAATATCACCCTCTTCCATTCCAATTGGTAATAGAACGGTTATCACGTCCCCAGCTCGTGTTCCTTTTCCCTTGGCTCCTGCTCCGATTACACATTGCGATATCGCTCGCAGAGCATGCTGCCTCTCCCATTCCAATAGATGTGACATTCGCGGCTGCAGATATTTTTCGACATGCACATCATGCTCACCGTCGTGTCGAGCCTCATAGGTAACTATGGTCCTAGCATGAAGTTCCCACAACGACGTAACTGCCACTCTTCTCCTCTTCGGTTTCCCACCATCTCTGTCATTCTTCCTAAACCCTTTTGCTCTTTCGATGACGGCAACCTGACGAGCTCCTGGATGACATCGGATTCGAATTGCTGTTCCATCAGGTACATAAATGTGCTTCAAACCCTTTTTCCCATCGCTGTCAATGGGAACAACTGCTGTGCGAACGAATGGGTCGCTCAAAACACCCCTCCTGCACTTTGCGATGAACGAATCTTCAATGCTGCACTCTGCGGTTGATTTTTCTCCTTCCGAGCTTCGATTGTTCGCGTCACTGCGGAATGCTTTAAAGATTGGTCGAGTCTGGACATCTTTCAGAGCCCATGTGCTTGGGAGTACAATACGAACTTTCGCCATTCCTCCACAATTGTCTCTGTCATCTGTTGTTCCACGGGTTCCTACTGCACCTCGATGCTGTGCAGCTCTTGCTCCGCTCTTTCGAAGGTCTATCGGAAACTCGATGTCACAGCTCTTTGCATAGCAGTGTTTCCTCAAGAATGGTAGTATCTTCTGTCGCATCACAGAGTCCGACGGGACATGCTCACTTGGATCTCTGCGGAAATTCATTCCGAACAGGGTACCTTCATAGTGGGCTCTTGTCATTCTTTGAGTTCCACTCAGCTGAAGAGCCCCATACATTGCAGGCCATCGTAGTAGTGCCTTGAAATCACCACATGCTTCATCCCCAGCATTTGGGTCTATCGGGCCTCCAGTTGAAATAGAATCAGAACCTCGTCCGGTTGCTTCTTCCGATTCCATTAGCGTGCTCGATGCTATGTAGATGTCACTTCCAGCTTCATCGTTGTTGCTGTACACATCAATACAACCTTCTATTGTGTCACCCATAGGGATTGGGGACTCCAATAGGTCATCTGTGGTACACTCACGTCGTAGCTCATTACCTCTCGGGATTTCTTTGTTCATGCAGGCTGCATCACTGCTGCGGATTTCTCCCTGCAGTTTCCCAGGAAGCTGTTCACTGGGACTGGCCACATTGAGTGAATCGAATCTCGCCTTTGTCCTACGACTTGTGGTTTTCTTTCGAATAGGAGTCCGTCTCGGAGCCATCTTGATGTTTTTGTTCTTTTCTTCTTCGCTCAGTTTTGTTGCATAGAATACAACTCTAAACTTCTACGACATGACTACTATCTCAATACAGTATTACTTTTAACCGTTACGAAACCTTTCCAGGGTTTCATTCGATCCAATGAACTGGTTCACCACAATTCTTTGTCCTATGCTCATTTCTTTATACACATTGATTGCTATTTCATCCGGACTCAACATCGTTTTGCTATCTTGTATCGCATTCCCTAACCACAAACCCAACCAAGATGTATCCATTTCCGGAAAACGGCCGTTTATTTCGCAGTGATGCTCTAGGCACTAATACTGAATCTGATTTTCTCATACACGTACTTCCTACTCGTATACTCTACCACATTTTCGGCCCTATTTACAAGTTGGAAGCACAATCTCTCGTTGAATCGTACTCGGTGTGATATCTTAAATTAGCATAAATTTATATATTGCAATGCAGATTCACTGCTCGCTTGCAACATGAAAATTATAAAATTTCTCCCACACTGCTGTTTCCTAGCCGCCCACATCCACGTGGCCCGCTTTGACTGCCTGCCAAGTGTGCTCAGAGCATGCAATGACGTCATCGATATATACCGTCCACATCATCACTGGAAGCGCGGACTCCTCGTCCAGGAAAGGGCGCCATTTTTCCTACTCCTCGCCTCACCCTTTTCTGTAGGCCCCATATGCTAGTGTTTTTCCTATATTTCTGTAGTGATGACGTCATTATAGACTAGAGAAGGCGGTAGAAGATACAATAATTTTGCGCCTGTTCTGCCAGGTCATGTGCTTCAAAGCGTAATTCGCACCCTAGGTATCGTTTTTCTGGGCCTCCCATCGCACCGCTCCGTTTCAAACTCATCCCTCTATTGTTCTCCTACACGTCATTTCCGCCCGCAGAGTGCTACTTAAACAACAGATTCTGGAAATCCCTGTTTCCATCTTCATATCCGTCGGAAACAAAGCAACAACCCTGGCCGTGGAAGCCGTATAGATCATCTAAACTGCTTCCAAAGCGTAAGTTTTAGATCATCAATACGGCTTCCAGGGCCAAAGTTGTTGCTTTGTCTCCGACGGATATGAACCATGATGGTACGTTTCCACAACTCACGCCACTAACCCAGTTTTCTATTTGTTTTCTCTTTCTCAGGTTTCCAGTCGGTGAGTGTTCCACTTCTACTTTCATTTATCTTTCTCTCTTACCACTTCTCCACTACTTTTCTTTTCTTTTCTGCCTGTGAGTACATATCTCAATTTGGGATGCAATGGTATTTGTTAAGGTACGTTAGTCTCCTAATCACCATCAATTTCCCTCTCCAATTCAACGTCACTAACTTGTTTCCTTTCTCTACATCATTTTTTCTTCTTCTCTTCATTTCCTAGCTTATTCATGCAGCTCAATCAGGTTATAGATTTGTAGACTTTTCTAGTAGTTTTAGTTTTACTCGTCGGAATAGTGTTAGTTGTAGTAGCATTTTTAACATAGGGATTGTTTATTCTCAATGTAGCCTGCGCAAATAAACAAATCCAGAGTGAAGCTTCCCATATCGCACCCTCTTAGATTGCTACCTATCCTACCGCGTATACCTCTCGCTAGCTCATAGTCACTACGAAATAAAAATTCCTAGCCGTACTATTCTGTCCATTCCCATATGAATACCGTCCATGCCCCATCCTCATAGCGCTAGAACTGCCTTCCTCTACCCCAGAAAGATGCCCACGACAGCGTGACGCTCCATCTCATCCACCACTCCCAGACACCGAATTTTACTATATCAGGACACTACTTTTACTGTCTCCAGGTGCTGCCCAGGGCAGCACGAAATACTGTCTCCAGGTGCTGCCCAGGGCAGCACGAAATACTGTCTCCAGGTGCTGCCCAGGGCAGCACAAAGTACTGTCTACAGGTGCTGCCCAGGGCAGCACGAAATATTGTCTACAGGTGCTGCCCAGGGCAGCACGAAATACTGTCTACAGGTGCTGCCCAGGGCAGCACAAAGTACTGTCTACAGGTACTGCCCAGGACAGTGAAAATCACTGTCTCCAGGTACTGCCCAGGACAGTGCACCGTGTTGGTTCCATCTATTGTCCCAGGCAGCGTATTTCACTATCCGGTCATGTTGCCTTGGCCAATACAAAACACTATCCGCCAACACTGCCCAGTACAGTAAATTTCATCATATCCAACTATTGAATAAATCATTAATTTTTACTGTCTCCATTCACTGCCTCAGACAGTACTGTGAGACAGTGTTCCGTACTGTCTGCCAGACAGTGCAAATCACTGTCTCCAAGTGTGGCATTAATTTTCATTTGCCGCATAGTGATTTTTACTGTCTCAGACAGTAAAAATCACTGTCTCGCAGTACTGTCTGAGGCCCCCTTTTCAACACCGTAGTGTTGTTTTTCCGAGTCGCTAGCGATGTTCAGCGTACTCCAGAGTGCCCGTGCGCGAGTTTTGAAGGACAATGGAGGACACTACATTAATGTAACCTGAGGTTATTGTGTTTCACCCTCAGGTTGCACCTTGCCCAATTTCGCAGATGACAAATTTTTGCAATGCCCAATTTGGCCTGGGAGCAGATCGCCGAAATTTTCTAAGTCCAAGGACGAATGTTAAGTCGCAACGCCACCCGCTCGAAACCATAGCGAACAGAACCGTCGGGAGTCGTTGGGAATGCTGGCGTTGACGCCTTCCGAAAAAGTTGGCAAAACTAGCCGTAATCTGCTTTAGAACGCCCTGCGTAGATGGATTCTTGACGACTGCGTTCTCCTTGCCGCGGGTGTTGTCTTCGGCCAATCGGGATTCTGAGCCGCTGGCGGTGTTCGGCATGCCCTGGAGTGTCCGTGTGCGGATTTTCACGCCCAACGATGGACACTACCTTAATGTAAATCGAGGGTGATTGTGTTCACCCTCAAGTTCCATTTTTCCCATTTTTGGCGGGTACCGAATTTCTGCCATTGCCAATTTGGTCAGGGAGCCGGTCGCCGAAACCTTTCTAAGTCCCCGGCTTGCAAACGACACACTAGGGTGGCTTCGCTGGAGACGGTACGGGCCGCTGGTGACATTCGTCTCCTTGCGGACTCGTGGTGTTGGCGTTGCTGGCCAAACGCTTGCGGGGGCGCGACTGGCGCACCATGATGATAGCGCGCCGCGGGCTCGAGTGCATGCTTCTAGTCGCGACTGATTGCTTTCCCAAGTTGCTGACGGGGTCCAGCGTACTCAGAATGGCACGTGTGCGAAGTTTCGAACGCATTGGCGACCGCTACATTAACGTAGATCAAGGACGGTTATCATCGCGTCCCCCAATTCCGTCGCCGTCTGTGCACCCTTCCCGGAGGTAGTAATTTTGCGAATTACCTTTTTCCTCTCACGGCTGGTTGCAAAGTACCCCTCAGTCCAAGGACGAATGGGTGGATTCCGGATTCTTCCTCGCATGTCCTCGGACCTTGCGCGCCATGGTATGGACACTGAAGTCGCGTAATGGCGTCCATGGCTTCCCGGTTGCGGGTCGCGAATCGCGAGACGCCGCGGCGTGCATAACAAGGAACCCCCGTGGGGTGTTTGTTAATGATTGCAGGCTGGAACTCACAAGTGAGTTGGGGAAGCCACAGGATGGCGGCCCGTGATTAGTCAGTCATGACGCGATTCCTACAGGGAAGCACGCATCGCTGACCGTGGTCACGACCATTGGTCCATTCTGATTTCGATCATTGCCCAAGGGGTGGTTCCGTGCACGAAAGCACAAAGGGGCTTCCTAGGAAGAGAGGTTTGCAGGGTCGGCCGCGGTCCATTGATTGCTCCCTTGACGTGGCAGAGGGGGTTCAGGAAGGGGGGTACGCGCCTTAGGCGGGTTATTGACCCTACATTACTTCACCCAGAAAGGGGAAGAATACGTCAGGGCGATCACCCTGGATGTCGACATCCCTGGTGTTTCTATTGGCTCCCGCCCGATTTGCGTCCATCCCTTCCGGCACGGCGCACGCGCCGTGGTCAGCGTACACTCGTAGCGATATATCGGTCTGGTTGTGTACGTTGCCATTTGGCCACGGCCAACCAGCGCGTGACATCTGGGTCCGGTGACTGTGCGTCACTTAGATCCAACGGACGCCGTGGATCAACGATATTCTTACCTTCCGGCTGTGACTCGACCGTTTGAAACGAGCGCGCTCTTTTTGACGTGCGGTCCGTTTCCGATGCCGAGACACTATAGCTGGGGGAAGGTTCGCTTCCGGCTCCCAGGTATCCTCCTCGGGGGCGTACCCCAACCAGCGCACACGGAAGTAGGACATGCCATCATCGTCTACCCATTCCTCGATAAGGTCGTCTATCGTATACTCCTTGGAGTGTTCCTCGGAGTCACCGTCGACCGGCGTCGGACTGACCAGTTCGCTTGCGTCCTGCGTTACCCGTGGGTAATCTTCGCGTACGATTGGCGCGGGGGTGCTTCCTTGGGGATTGCGCGGGTCGGATACCGTATTCCCGGATGGCGGGACCGCCCTATCTGCCGGTAGAAGCGCTTCGGAACCCGGTTCCGTCTGTACTTCGTTCGCCCGGGGGCGACGCGGCAATCGACTTCTTGCATTAGCGGTTTCGCGCCCTTCATCCTCACCGTCGCTACCCGGCTGCACCGGTCCACGACCCGGGGCTGGGCGTACGCGATCCGAACTAATTCTCTCGGGAATCCCGTCGACAAGTATGTCAAACGTGTGACCTTGGTTAGATATAACCGTATACGGGCCCATCGATTGGAAATCCAACTTGTTCCGGGCTCGCCCGAGTATAGTCGTCTCCTGGGAGGTATTGCGCAAGTCGATATAGACTGCGTCCCCGGCTCGGATGCGGCGATTTGGTGCTCGCACCGCCTTATCGAAGTCGCGCTTGTACCGGGCTTGCATTTTCGCAAGCGAGGAATTAGCGCGCGCATACAACCCACGTAGCTGCCGGCGCCAAGACTCACGCTTCCAAGCTTCATCACCTTTGAGTGTAACATCCTCCAAGCCTATCGGCGGCGGCGCGCGCGTCAAGACCAATTCGAAGGGAATTGTATTAGTCGAGCGGTGCACGCACCGATTGTACGCGTAGGCAAGGACGGGGAGATATTCGTCCCAGTTGCGATGATCCTCAGCCACGTAATGGCGCAGCATAGACGCGAGCGTCCTATTGAATCGTTCGACTTGACCATTCGTCTGCGGGTGATACGTAGTAGTAGTCACCGGCTTAATACCCAAAATGACGCAGGCGTCGACGAAGGTCTTAGAAAGAAACTGGGGTCCATTATCCGACAGGATAGTCTTAGGTGCCCCATAAGTAAACACCCATTCCTCCACAAAGGCTTTCACAACCAAGCTAGCTTGTATCGAGCGCATGGCCACGAGCCTGCATAGCTTGGAATAACGGTCCATGATGACCAGAACGTGTAACTTCCCTCGGGAGGTTTTCGGTAGAGGACCCATGAGGTCTATGGCGACGTCCTCAAGTGGCCTAAGGGCCGGGAACAACTTCAAGGGGTTGGTGTGGCGGGACAGCTGCATCCTATCCCTGGCGCATGTTTCGCATCCGCGCACGGTAGCGTGCACATCGACGACCATGGTCAGCCAATAAAGTCCCTGTCGTAGAGTATCGTACATCCGCCTCACCCCTGGATGTCCAGCGGTGGCGGAGTAGTGATAGTTCCGCAACAGCCGAGGCTGTAGCGATTCGGGCACGAGGACCTGTGGGCGAGCAAGCGCTGGCAATTTCCTCGCGAGGATCCCGTCTTCTGTAAGAACCACTTGTTGGTCCACTCCATCATCCATACGTTTGCGCATAGTCTGACAAAACTCATCAACCAGTTGCGCTTGGATCCACTCATCCCTCGAGATAGCTTCGGGTACCAACTCGTGGGTGGAGATAAAACATGGTACGGCATCGCCCAAGGGCAACGGATACATATCCTCTGTCACTCCGTACTCATCATCCTCCGTAAAGGTCCCGTGGGTCTTCTCCCCTTCTTGGATTGAGAAGGTGGGTATGTCCTCGTCGATGGGGGTTCGGTCTTCACCGGTGGTCTCTATCCGCGACAGCGCGTCTGGAACGACTTTTTTAATACCTGGGCGGTATTGAATATCGAAGTCGAACTCCGACAACCGTAGTCGCCAGCGTGCTAGACGTCCCTCGGAAGGGGTAATGGACAGGATCCATGTGAGCGAGTTATGATCTGTTCTGACGGTGAAGCGAGCCCCTTCTAAGTAGGGACTTAAGAGGCTGATAGCCCAGAACACCGAGAGGCATTCCTTCTCCGTTGTCGTGTAGCGGCGTTGCGTGTCCGTGAGCGTTTTGATCCAGTACCCCACGGGGTGTAGCAGTTTGTCCTCCTGTTATTGCAGTAGGGCGCACCCCATCTGCCCGTCCGACGCGTCTACGTCGAGCGTGTACGGCTTCCCAGCATGCGGGAGGCGTAGGATAGGTGGCGACGCGAGCGCCTTTTTCAACTCGTTAAATGCCTCAAGCTGGGCATCTGAGGGCTCATCCAACTGCACGGGCATACCCTTCTTTAGTAACTCCGTGAGCGGCGCAGATATCTTGGCGTAGGATTTAACGAAACGTCGGTAGACGTTGCAAGAACCCAGAAAACTCCGTAACTGTGTTTGCGTTCGTGGGTACAATGATCCGTGGATCGCATCTAGGCCAGTGGTTATGACCTTGAGCTTGCCCGGTCGAATGCGGTGTCCGAGATAATCCACACTCTTGCGGAAGAACTCGCTCTTCTTGAACTTGAGCGAGACTCCTGCATTCCGTAGAATGGTCAATATGGCGTCGACGTGCGCAATTTGTTCTTCTTCTTCTCGCGAGAAGATAATTACGTCGTCGAGATACACTACACAGGATAAGCAATTTTTTGAAAAACAAGTAAATTTTATGGTCTGGACCATTAGAAATTAGTGGAATGACAAACCATCAAAAAATCCCAGAAATTACCGGCGCCGTGCCATAGATAAGTAGTGGAAATACCGTAAAGAATATAGTGGAATGAAACTGCGCCGTGGGAGTGGGTATAAGCAGCGTGACATGGTGGAATTTTCCACTACTGTACGGAAAAATAACAATGGAAAGGACAAAGACACGTCGCGTTGGTCATGACGGTGACCGGAGGTGGCATATTCCACGATTTTTATAATTTTCATGGTGGAATGACGGAACGGGGGAGCCATATGTATGACAGTACCATGTTGGACTCGAACCATGAACTTGGATGGTTATGCCGGTCTGTAGTACGGATGGCATTCGTAGCAGTGTAGTGAGGCTAGCGTGATGGACTGGTTCCAACGCGCCATACCCTTCGATGGCGTCACGTTTTGGGCGTCCATGAGGAATATGATATCATATGGAAGAGGCGAAATGCAAAGTGTATGACGTTAACTAGCTAATCTCGATATGGCCATTGTTGTACCATAGGTAGGGTATGGTGGAAAGAGTAGACAATTGTACTTGAGTTTAGTTTTTCTAGTATTACTTCGTACAGAATGGAACCATCTATGTAGATTTTTAGCACAGATACTACGGCATAGTTATTATCGCGGTCGCTAAAATTTTTAATGAAGTCACTCCCCGCATGCACAGGATTGACCGGAATAGTGAGTTTCGCCCTGGCTTTAAGCGTGACTAGTATCTTGAACGCAGTAGTAGTGTGTTTGACAACTTGTATGGCAGTAGGGAACATGGTAGTGATTTCGTATCATACTATAAAATGAAAAAATTGGACGTTACAGACATGGATGAAGTAGTATCTGGTGAAGAAGTTGACGAAGACTTGTCCTAAACAAAATTGCAGATAGTGCGTTGTAGTATCTTTATTTCGTGGAGGAACTATGACTAGGCGTGAATCATTGCGAATTAGGCGACAGAGCGAAAAAGCGAAAGCTGGCCGTGAGCGTGAGCGAGCAGCGGCCGTAGATGCACTTCCCTGTGTCGGAACGCAAATAGACGTGTGGTTCCAAGTGGGTGATGACGCAATATGGTGGAAGGCTACTGTTGTGGAAATCAAACTTCCTGAGCAGTATCCTGTTTGCAGTGGTAAGCCGTCAGTGGGAGACCGCATCGATGTAGACAGAGGAGATGGCGTGTACACGCCTGGTGTGGTGGAGCACAATAGACAGGATGTGAGTGATGCAATTGTGAGGTTGACGACAGAGGAAAAGGATATTGCAGTGATGGAAGTATCGAAGTGGCGGTACTCGGATGCTGTGAAGCCAAGGCACGATGAAATGGTGGTTGCGGAAGGCAGATTGTTATATGATGCTATCCCTGAAAGGAATCACCCTTGTGTTTCCTACGAACATGTAAAATTTCTGATGGGAAGTAATTAATGTCCGGGGGTCAGCCACCGACACAGTGGCGAAGGAGCAACAGAGAGGTTGTGGACTACGAAGCGGTGGGAGTAGAATTTCATGAACAATCAGATGGAGAATCTGAAGGGATATCACCGCAGAGGAAGAAGCAAAAGTGGAATCAGCACTTGACGCCAACACATACGGTGGTATGGAGACAAGGCTGAGAACACTAGAAAATATAATGCTTTCTGGAAATGGTAGCGAGTGTCGGCTTGGTTGGAACGGAATGGTTCGAATTGTGGATCAACAGTATCAGCTGGTAAGGTTTTATTGATGCTCTTACAGCGTGCGGTAGAGAAAGTTGTGGAACAGGTTAATCGAAGCACTTTGTCAAACTCAGGTGGCGGCTACCCCATAGTGAGATTGACGGTGCCTGTACAAGTGGAACGGCTATTAGCGGACCGGTGCAGATTCCCATCTCATTGAGCACTGAGTTATTCCGGGAAATGCTAAAGGGAACAGCAGAAATCTATGGAGGGGGGTATTACAAAGTTTACCCAGGGCTTCACGCGGCAGTGGCTGGAACTGGTGGGGAAGCTTTGAACATTACGTGTTCCAGTTTTGCAACACTATCAGATCTGCTAGGATTGGGGCACCGATGGCGAACCGAGTGTCTGGTTCACAGGCGTAATATCAGCAACTCCGTCTGTGTTCTCGGAAATGGACGCGGACGTCCACAACCTCTAGTACACCTAGTATTACTAGGCGGACGTCCATGTTCTCCAGTATTTTTGGATGTCCGCCTAGAACCGGACGTCCATGCGGTCTAGTACGTCTAGTATTACTAGGACGACATTCATTGTTTCTAGTACCACGGATGTCCCCCTCGGGATGGACTTCCGCCATGTCTATGTCAACCTAGGACGGGCGCCGGTTCAGAAATTCAAAAATTTCGACCCCGGAAATTTCTGCCGCCTTGCTCGACATGGATGTCCGCATCCATCACGGCGACCACTCTATTTTTCCTTGTCGGTCGACTCCAATTTCGTCTTTATTTTTTCATCCTCTCGCTCACACCCCCTTCCATTTGGTGCTCACCTCCCCCGTACTGTACCTCAAACACCCCCAATACCACTCTAGAACGCATTTTCAGCTACCTATCCCCGCTTCCACGGTGCACACCTCCATTCCATACCTACTTTTCTGCTCTACCGTACAGATTTCTTATAACCAGTCCTCATACTACCTCAGAATAGGGAAAACATCCCCTATCCCCTCGACCATGCTCTCCCCCATCACCTTTGCAACGTATTGTTCTTCAATACCCTCTCTCCTCTTCCTTCAACCCCTCTCCTTCGCCCTCTCCACAAACTTCCCCTGTAGCTTACTCTTCGAAAACCTCTCACTCCTCATCCCGTACCCGACCTGCTCCACTCCTCCCTCCCTCACCTGCTACATGCCCCCACGCCATCCGCATCTTCGATACCGTATACACCACCACCACCACCACCGGCCCACGCTCCCGCTCCGACGCCGTCTCCCCAGAAACCTCCCCGCTCTGAACCACATATCAACCCCCCACTTCGCACCCATCCTCCCACTCTCGTCCCTCCCCAAATACAATAACCCCCTTCTTCTCCATCACATCCCCACTCACCAAAGCCAGAACAGACGCCACCCCCTTCCCGCCTCTTTCTCCTCACTTTCCTAAAAACCCCTCCTCTCGGCGCCTTCAACCGCACCCTCCTACGGTCCCACCTAAACACCTCCTCCGCCCTCACTACCCCAACACCCGCAGTGTCTCCCCAATCCCCATCATATGCTCGTCGGCACTCCTCTCCGAATCACAATCCAATCTAAACCCGCACTCCGTACATTTCCACCTCCCCCTGTACTATTCCAAGATTGCATCCCTCCAGAGAACACATCCTCATACCACAGAAGAATTTTCTTCCTCTCATACCTCATCCTTAAAACCTCCATCAGCTCCATCTAAATTTCGATGTAAATATTTTCTCCACTATGCAATCTCAAACATGTATGAACGTATGCCTTTCCGCTTTGTCAACCCTGAATATTGGTACTCATGTATTCATAAAATAGGGCCACCCACATCCCTATCCCGTTCTGCAAGCTTTACAAACCACTAGACGCATACTCCACAACTATACAACAAACACTACTCGCTATTTCAGACGACGCGGTACACAAATAGCGTAGTCTCAACCTTCCGTGAGGCCTTCTCTGATGCGTACAAGTGCGAAACACGTCTAGACGTACATCAGAGTGAGCGCGGGATTTTTCGGCACAGGAGATGCTGGCCACCAAATTGATTTTTCGGAAATTTTAGAATTTCTGGGCTGGCCAGCAATGCAATCGAGCTGGACATCCACCGGACGTCCATTTCAGGTTGGTCGTGAGAGAGTGGGGCGGGAACATGATGAAACAAGGACCAAGACATGTCCCTGACGTGTTGAGCCTGAAATCGACCCTTCGTAAGACGCGATTTTGGCTTACAGTTGGTGCTTACAGAAGCCAGTGATGACCCCGGTCGGGGCGGCAGCCGGTTCCTGGGGCCGTTGTGGCCAAATTAGACACCTTGATTTGAATTGAAATTTGGGCTATTCTCAAAAAACATGCACATGTGAACATGTTTTTTGAGATGGGGGTCTGCCGTACGGCACATCGACCCGCCCAAATCGATGATTTTTTCACAATTTTTTTTCTGCCCGAAATTTTAGAATTTCTGGGCTGGCCAGCAGTGCAATCAAGCTGGACATCCACCGGACGTCCATTTCAGGTTGGTCGTGTGCTGCCCACATCCATGCATTGCAGCAACTAAGCAGGCGGGCTCACTACTCATACAAGTGCACGTAGCATGGGCAGCATGATGGATGAGCAGTGTTTGTCGTGAGAAAGTGGGGTGGGAGCATGTCGAAACAAGGACCAAAAACTTCGCCCTGGCGTATTGAGCCTGAGCCTGGAATCGATCCTTCGTGAGATGTGGCTTTGCTTACAGTTGGTGCTTACAGAAGCCAGCGATGGCCCCGCTCGGGGCGTCGGATGGCTTCTTCTGGGGCCGTTGTGGCCAGATTAGACACCTTGATTTGAATTGAAATTTGGGCTATTCTCAAAAACATGCACAGGTGAACATGTTTTTGAGATGGGGGTGTGCCGTACGGCACTTTCGACCGCCCAAATCGATGTATTTTTGCATTTTTTTTCTGACTGAAATTTTAGAATTTCTGGGCTCGCCAGCAATGCAATTGCGCTGGTCATTCACCGGACGTCCATTTCCATTTCAGATCTACTGGTTGCACTAGGCCTGAAAGTGTTTCTGGATAGGGCCGAATAACGACCTGGGCAGCACGCACTGCGTAAGATGATCTGTGTGATGCAGACTGCAAGGATTTCTATGGTGATTCTGGCTGGGAATGTGGTAAGCTTGATTGTTGCGTGGCTTTGTATCTCCTTGCCTGCCTTTTGCTTGGATATTTACACGAGCGATCAAACCGAAGACGCCGACTCGGCACAACTACCAACTCTCCTAGCTTCGAGTCAGCGCCATCTAATTGCAACTTGTGACACTCAAGACGAATACGTTGTGCTGATCTCTGCAATGAAAATTGAGTTAGTGCTGCAGTTCTTTTGGGCGATGCCAATATGCAGGGATACTGTTTACACCTTTTGGGAGTCAAGAAGTTCTCGGATTGCAAATCAAATCAGATCATGGTAGAATATCTGACTTTTCTCTCTTCCCTTCACCACATCTGCATCCGGAGCTGAGCCAAGCTGAGCTGGAGGGAACCCGGCCGCTGACCCCTGTCATTCTCATAAACATCTTTAATGCAATACTATTCGTGTATGGTAATGTAAGTGCTAATGAAAATGTATACAAGTCTAGAATAAACGTTGCAGTGGTTCTTTGTAGCTATCGATACTTGCTAAAAATCTGTAGCTTTTGCTTCTCGCTGGACGAGTTGCAGTCTTTGTGTTTGTTTCATTTCTGCCACAAACGAGAGGCAATCAGGGTCTGTGTTCACATAGAGAATGATTTAATATATGCGCTCATTGCCGTCGTAGATACTTTTAACAATGGCCAGTACGTTTCTCTCGGCGCCGCCGGGTACGGTCGGACTGAAAGATCGGGGAGATGTGTGGAGAGTAGTGTTTCGATAGAGACGAACGTTGCGATGGATGGAATGGTGATGATTTCATGCTGAAGCGATGGGAGATGGATGGATATGGTTGAATGAAATCTAGTATTCCGAAGGAGGCCTTTTCTCGAGGAAGAGGCATTATATTCTCACAAAGCATGTAGATACTGGTTTCCAGTTTGGTATGCTATTGTAGCTCAATTCACATCATATCTACACGTACGTATGGAGAGAGATCCAAGTGTGCGTGGCACAGGTCCAACGGTGAAACAACGCAGTATGAAACTACCACAGATAAGGCGGCGTACAAAATCCTCGACTCAAGGCAGCTCTCAGGCTTTCGTGAGCACCGACTTCGTTCCACCAAGATGTTGCGGAAATATGTGCTGGTCTAACTTGATACGACCATAGGACAGTTTTGCTCCCTAAGCAATGAGCGAAAAATCAATGATTGCGCGTGTCGTCGGTACGGTCTTGTAATGTTGGCTCAACCAATAACATCTAACGTTGAGTTATCCACCCTCCGCCGTGTCGCGTCGTAAATTTGCACAGAAAATTTGTTTCAAATCTTTGCTCCAATTATCAGCTCAAATACGGCATTGATCTCCAGCTTCATCTGGACAGAAACACCGATCGCTCGATGTCTGTCTCAGATAAACCGCAGTCAAACGCCATGCGGAAAGTTTCATCGCTTCCCGTTGCGACTGAATCTGCAAACGCCACACAAAAAATTTGCCCTTTCCGCGTCCGGAACGAACGCCGACTACATGTCGTCAGGTTCCTGATCGACTGGATCGATGGAGCTTGCTCTGCAGGAGAGCAGGACAGGCGGTTTGTTATGCCTGGACAATTTCCATACCGATCTCCCTTCTTGAGTGCAAAATTACGAGTCTAGAAATTGACCTGCATCGGCTGCTGTATCACATCTGTGCTAAGGATTGATGATACCCGTACCGCTGAGAAATTGCAGCTCTGGTAACGTGGGGATGATGTGCTGAACACGCAGAAACGCTGATCCATAATGGGACTGCTTCATAGGCATAGTACGGAATGTATTGAGACAGCCCAAGCGAATTCAGGAGGGAGCACCAGGGCAGTGCGCGGTGACTCAGCAGATACCAGTGGTGAGTGGTCTAAATGGGGCTACACACGAGTTTGTCAATGAACAGTCTAGTTTAGTTTGGAAATGTTTCGGATGGATGGTATGTTGTAAATGTCGACAGATTTGAGGAAGCGATAGAAGCAATCAGCATCGTGTAGTTGCATCAAGGCTTTAGTGGCCATTGTTAGAGAACTTTCTCCAATGCCCTTATTGCAGGATGGGCAGAAAACCCGGCCGGCTTCGAGATTGAAGAATTCATTGCGCAGATTGAATGAATGCAATTGACGGAGAATGCAGAAGTATACAATGGTATCGTTTTGCAGGGTGACGTAGGGGAAACATGTTGGGCTTGTTGGAAATGCTGAGAGCGATGATGAGATCCAGTCGTTTCCGTCGTAGATGGCAGTGCTTGTTTTCTGCACGGCTAGCTTGTCTGCTGGGCGACTGGACGGTATTGGCGTACGATGAAGCGGGACTGGTGGTGTTTAAATGACATTTTTTGTTTGAAGATGGATGTATGTGTGCGACTAGAATGTAGTAAGAGCATGAAAATGTTTATGTTTGATGGGCGTCGCATGTTGGGGGACTTTATGTCGTGTGGGGCAATAATGTCTCAGGTATTTGAAGCAGACAGCAATCGCTTGAGCGCATATAGACGTCCGGTGAATGACCAGCGCAATTGCATTGCTGGCGAGCCCAGAAATTCTAAAATTTCAGTCAGAAAAAAAATGCAAAAATACATCGATTTGGGCGGTCGAAAGTGCCGTACGGCACACCCCCATCTCAAAAACATGTTCACATGTGCATGTTTTTGAGAATAGCCCAAAAAATAAAGCAATTCAGGACGTCCGCCGGACATAGGCTTGATTCTAATTTGGCCACAACGGCCCCAGAAGCTACCAAGCGCCCCGAGCGGCCCCTCCCCGCTCACTTACCCACTCACGCTGTTCAGCTTGGACGCTCACTGGAAGTACTCGTCTTCGACATCCGCCAATGCAGGACAACACCATGAATACTAAACCCACCGTGGATCTCAGTCATCAACGGTGGGCGTCCTATAAATGACTGCTATAGAACCATTGTCCCAAGCCCTCCAATTTGGACGCTCAGCCAACAGCGATTGCTGCTCTACCTCCTTGGTCGTTCTCCGATGCATGTAAATGCGTCAAAGTACGACCGATGGGGCAGTCCAAATTTTTTGCACCAGTGCACGCCTAGGGATACCACAAGGTTCGTCGTGCACACACAAACACACAAACAACCACGCACTGCAGCACCCAACTTTCGCATGCGTCAGTGATGTGCTGCTGCAGTGTGTATGCGCCGTGCGGTAGCAAGATTTCCATGCTTGCAGCCATTGACATCCAGACATCCAGCTGCCGACCAGGGAAGCCGTTTGCAGCCGATTCCCTCTTGTCTGCATGGCATCTCGGTGCTCTCAACACTTGCTTAGTTGCTGCGATGCGAGCAAATGTGCAGCACTAGCCTAACTTGAAATGGACGTCCAGTGGAAGTCCGCCTCGGTTACATTGCTGGTCAGCCCTGAAATTCTAAAATGTTGGGCTGAGAAATAGCTGCAAACTGTATCCATGTGCAATACTCGACCAACCTGAAATGGACGTCCGGTGAATGTCCATCTCAATTGCATTGCTGGCGAGCCCAGAAATTCTAAAATTTCAGTCAGAAAAAAAATTGCAAAATTATATCGATTTGGGAGGTCGAAAGTGCCGTACGGCACACCCCCATCTCAAAAACATGTTCACATGTGCATGTTTTTGAGAATAGCCCAAATTTCAATTCAAATCAAGGTGTCTAATCTGGCCACAACGGCCCCAGAAGAAGCCATCCGACGCCCCGAGCGGGGCCATCGCTGGCTTCTGTAAGCACCAACTGTAAGCAAAGCCACATCTCACGAAGGATCGATTCCAGGCTCAGGCTCAATACGCCAGGGCGAAGTTTTTGGTCCTTGTTTCGACATGCTCCCACCCCACTTTCTCACGACAAACACTGCTCATCCATCATGCTGCCCATGCTACGTGCACTTTGTATGAGTAGTGAGCCCGCCTGCTTAGTTGCTGCAATGCATGGATGTGGGCAGCACACGACCAACCTGAAATGGACGTCCGGTGGATGTCCAGCTTGATTGCACTGCTGGCCAGCCCAGAAATTCTAAAATTTCGGGCAGAAAAAAATTGTGAAAAATCATCGATTTGGGCGGGTCGATTGTGCCGTACGGCAGACCCCCATCTCAAAAACATGTTCACATGTGCATGTTTTTGAGAATAGCCCAAATTTCAATTCAAATCAAGGTGTCTAATTTGGCCACAACGGCCCCAGGAACCGGCTGCCGCCCCGACCGGGGTCATCACTGGCTTCTGTAAGCACCAACTGTAAGCCAAAATCGCGTCTTACGAAGGGTCGATTTCAGGCTCAACACGTCAGGGACATGTCTTGGTCCTTGTTTCATCATGTTCCCGCCCCACTCTCTCACGACCAACCTGAAATGGACGTCCGGTGGATGTCCAGCTCGATTGCATTGCTGGCCAGCCCAGAAATTCTAAAATTTCCGAAAAATCAATTTGGTGGCCAGCATCTCCTGTGCCGAAAAATCCCGCGCTCACTTCTGATGTACGTCTAGACGTGTTTCGCACTTGTACGCATCAGAGAAGGCCTCACGGAAGGTTGAGACTACGCTATTTGTGTACCGCGTCGTCTGAGATAGCGAGTAGAGTTTGTTGTATAGTATTTATATTGTATTCCAAATGTGCGTTCGAGACCTCGTTTGTAATGTTCTCGTGGTTTTGTGGGTATCAGTTTTGTGCTCACTTCTGGCAGCCCAATGGTGGAATGTGCCTGAGCGATCAATCATCACCGCTAGGTCACACATTTTGCTGGCAACGTGCGCTTGGAAGACGAATGACCGCCGTGGGAGATGGATTTTCAATTAATTCATTTGAAATAATAAAATTATATTAACTGCGAACTTCATGGAATAAGTTTGTGCTTTACAGTGGATATTACAGGGATCATTTAAGGGAAGCAAATGGATTGTGATATATATGATTATACCATTCCGATGTTCTCGATCCGGATCTCATCATTCGGGAGTTCAGAGACCATGGCTTGGGCCATTATTAATCTCAATACCGGCGATGATATGGAGTATGCACAGCAGGACTTAAGCTGACGTTGAAAGCTGTCCAGTCGACGCCGCAGGTTAATCTGTGGAGTTCCACTTCTCCGCCGTCACTGGCTGAGGTTCTTTGGTCGTGTTTCCTTTGTTTGGTGTAGAGGATAGAACGACGGTGAGTATGCCAGTTTGGAGAGTATGCAGCGAGGGAAGCGTGTGTTTTGAGTCGTACTGTTGTCGTTGATGCGATATTGATTCATTAGAAGCTTCGTGAGTCGTGGTTTGCATGTTGTGAACCATGGGAGGCAGGTAAGTAAGTTAGTCTCGCGGGTGTGCAATAAGGGATGCATGGGTTTTTAGTCTGACTGTTCTGGTTCATTTTGATGTTGTATAGGTGGTGCAGGAATAGTGATGAAGTAAGGTAAGTTTCATTGAGCTGAAAGACGGGTTTCGCGATGAAATGGAATGCTGACTACATTTTTTCGTTGCACGATTTGTGAATTATTGGTTGTATTGTTTGTATGATGCAACGAGATGAAGAGGTTAAGTGCGTCCTGAGGGTATGAAGCGAGGGAAGTGTTTGTTTTAAATTTGACTGTCGTCTTTTATGCAATATTTATTTATTGGGAGCTTAGTGAGTCATGGTGCATATTTGCTGAAGGGTGGAAGGGAGGTAGGCGAGCATTTGAGGGGTGCAGTGAGTGGAATGTGGGTTTTGAGTCTGACTGCTGTGGTTGATGTTGATTTTGTGTAGGTGATTCTGGAATGGTGATGACGGAAGGTAAGTTACATTGAGCGCCTAGTTAAGTTGCGCGAAGATATGGAATGCTGACTACATTTTTTTGTACAATTTTTGACTTATGGTTTCTATTGTGTGCAGGATACAACGAGGGTAAGTAAGTTCTGAGGGTATGCAGCGAGGGAAGCATGGGTTTTCAGTCCGACTGTTGTTGTTGATTCGATTTTTTGTAGGTGATGCAGGAATGGTGATGACGGAAGGTAAGTTGCATTTAGCGTGCAGTCCGGTGGTGCGAAGATGCGGAATGTTGACTTCATTTGTTGGTTGTGAGATTTTCGACTTTTGGTCTGTATTGTGTGTAGAATGAAACGAGAGTAAGTGAGTTCTGAGGGTATGCATCGAGAGAAGTGTTTGTTTCGAATCTGACTATTGCAGTTAATGCGATATTTATTCATTGGAAGCTTATCAGTCATGGTGCGTATTGTGTCGAGCGAAGGAAAGTGCGGAAGTTTTGAGAGTATGCTGAGAGGGACATGTGGGTTTTGAGTCCGACTGTTGTTGTTGATTTCGATTTTATGCAGGTGATGCTGGAATGGTGATGACAGAAGGTAAGTTTCATTGAGCGCCAAGACTTGTTTTGCGAAGATATGGACTGCTGACTTTGATTATTCATTGCAAGGTTTTTGCATCATGGTTTGTATTGTGTGTAGGATGGATGAGAGGTAAGTAAGGGATTTTCTAAGATATCTGGCGTGGTAAGCGTTGCTTTGAATCTGACTGTTGGGGTTGATGTTGTGTATGTGATGCAGGAGTGGTGAAGCAGGAACGGCAGGACTCAGGGAGAGTGAAGAAGGGATCTAGGAAGATGGGGAATGAAGCTGTGAGGTGTTTCTGGTATGTGTATATTTTCGGGCATACGATAGAAGTAAGAGTGGGTTCAAGTCGTGTAAGATTTTGCTGACCATGTTCGTGTTTCATGTCTTGATGATTTAATGCTGGGTGGTGTCGAGGAAAGCGGGGATGGAATTGGGAAGGAGCAGATTTTTGTAATCTAGGTCGTGAGGGTTCTTGAAGTATGTGCGGATGGTGGTGCATGGCGTTCGGATGGTAGGGAGAACGCGATAGTGAGGGAGATGGGTGATCGACGGTATGCTGACAGGTATTTTGTATTCTGGCTGGATACGTATTCCATATTCTAGCTGGATACATATTCCGTATCCTGGCTGGATACGTATTTCCTATTCTAACCGGGTATTTATTTCCTATTCTGATCAGATATGTATTTCCTATTCTAGAGAGACGTATTGTATACCAGCAGTTTCGTAAATGAGAGAATAAAATACGGTCCGATATGGGCCCTCAATTTACCATCCGCTGTAATTTCTTCCCTCCCGGTTTTTGCTGATATATTGTATACTGAATGTCGGGTCCTAGGATCCCGCCAAACGTACTAGAGAAACTGGATGTCGGGTCCTAGTACTCCGCCGAACGTACTAGAGAAACTGGATGTCGGGTCCTAGTATTCCGCCGAACGTACTAGAGAAAGTGGATGTCGGGTCCTAGTATTCCGCCGAACGTACTAGAGAAAGTGGACGTCCGCATCCAAAAAATTTTAATTTTTTTTCGGACGCGGACGTTCATTTGTTCTAGTAAATCTCGGGGCCGACTAGGACCCGTACTAGAGAGACTGGACGTCCGCGTCCACTTCCGAAAACACAGACGTCGGAAGAGGAGGACAATGAAGAGTGTAGTTACATGAACGGTTCGGCGAGGTCATGTGGTTTGCGGTTGTTTGGTACGATATTGTGCTCGGAATCATGGAAGCACAGTCGACATCTGTTGCAATGGCAGTAGCTCATTCTGCACTGTGGAAACAACATCAAACGTGTTGTGTCTAATTCGAAAAAGTAGTTCTGTGGTCCAAGGTGAATACGTGCACGGAATGGAGCTGCAGAAATGTCCTTTGACATGTGATTTGCACGGGAGGAGCGACGGTGAAGGGAGTCTGGAAGGGTGGAAAAGCGAAGGAAACAAATGTTTCCGTATAGAATGGGAGCCTGCGATGCAAAGAAAGAGAGGAAAGGCAGGGGATGTATTGTGGGGATCTCTGAGAGTGCATAGCCGTACGTCGTATTCCGTGGTGTGGAAGACCTTGTCGTATAGACAAGTTGATAACAGAAGATGTAGTGAAAGACGTAGTAGGGTATAGTGCGTCAGAGAAAAAGGCAGAGAAGTACATTAATGATGCCAGCAGTTGGATGAATGAGAAATACTTTAATACAGATGATGCATGCATTGCAAAGCATAACTAGTTGAGCGTTGGGAACTTTTCCTAGAACTACTAATGAACCATACCGATATAAAGTTTCTAATCAAACTACACATCAATTAGAGAAATACCAAGCTCGTCATCCTCCTGTAGAGGGACGCAATCAGGATTGAAATGCGCCTGTCTGCCGAGTTTTCAAAGGAAGGTTCGGTTTGTACGATGCTTGAATCGAAACGTACAGACTCGTATTCTTCAGCAGTGAGATTTCTCTTCTTTCGGATGATTCCGAACAGGCAATCACCTCCCATGAGGTAGTCCCGCAGCTCTAGATGTCCCCATGAAACTCGCAAAGGGAATCCATCTTTCCCGAACTGAGGTGTAGGTAACTTGCTGAGGGCCGCATGGAATAACCTTGGAGACATATTGCTATCCGATAACAAGCTTGAATGGCATGGGCTCATGACAAAGCATCTCCAGTTGTGTGCATTGGCAGAAACTGCATAACAATATCATAGCTAAAGTAAGAAAAGAGAATGAACATACAGCCAATTTCTCCACTGGATTCTGCGCAGTTGTAATGTTTCCTTAACGATACCGCCGCTTACCTGAACTTTGTAAGTAACCTGAACGTGAAGCTCGGGACGACTGAGAATGAAATTTGAGAAGGTAGAATCATTTCTTGAATACACTTCTAGAGCGTCTTCTCCTGTTCCGTAAGCTTTCAAAGTTGTCGGAATTGAGTCAAGTGGACACATGTCCGACGTGGACACATCAGAGTCAAGTGGAACAGCAATAGTTGCCTTCATATCTCGGTGGATGAGGAGAATGCTTGCTTGACCAATTCCATTTTCATTTGCTTACGGGAACTGTTGAAGAACTGGGTGAGCTGCCGTAGAGCAGAGGTAATGATCGGAATGGACTTTATATCTGACGGTGACAGGTTGGGCATAGCGGAAGACGAAGAGGAGGATGTAGATGCACGGCGTGCTTCTCCTTTCGAACCAGACAGTCGCCGAAGCTTTGAAGATCCAACCTGCAAACTCATGGACTGTTCTATGTTGCGTTCCGCCTCCGTGGGCATCGAAATATCCATGGCATGGAAAAGAGCGCGCTGCGAAATGTGCAGCCAAGATGGTTTATCGATGGGCACAATTGTTGCATTGCGTAGTGCATAATCTCTTGAGATAGTATTGCTGTTCAAGTCCTCTTCTTCGCCGGGGTCCAGGATGCCGGCATTCCTGGTGGCCGAGTCCTTCCATCGTACAATTCTGTCATTCGCCATCGAAATAAATGCTGTTCCGACAATAGAGCGTTTTAAGAATATATGCCGTTTCCCAACCGCAGTGCCAATTAGAGATTTCTTGGATTGTCTTACCTCTGCATTAGAACTGGAAGTCTGCGAAAACGACAATGCAGCAAGTAGCAATGTTGTGCAGGACTTCTCTTGCGGGTTTCTTCAGACCTTGCATTCAAGTTCCTGAGCAAACTTGGATCCACTGAAGTTTGGTAAGCTCTGCAACGGTTCTGAAAGCGACGAATCTAGATGTCACATGCCTATTGTTGAACAAAGAGGACACTAGAGTGGTAATTTGACCTGATTTTCTTGATCTCTCCTCGAGAACTACTGAAGGTACAGTGTTTGTCCCTGCAGCAGCCGAGGTTATGTACCGAATGCAAGCAAGCTCCATTTCAATGGACGAAAGGGAGTCGCGCATATACTGTTCGAGGGATGCAAACTGTTCCTCAAACTTTGCAAACCTTGACAATGATAATTCATCTCGCATTTCAGCTCAAAATGATGGGATGTTCCACGTCCGGGAGAGGAGAATTGAGGTGCACGAGCAAATTGATTATCCAACGAGAAAGATAAATAGAAAGACTCGAGGGAAATGTCTGTCGTAAGCAGACCAATCATGTAACGGACAAGTGCAATGGTAGTGCCGTTACGAAATATGAGGGCTGTAACGGTCCTCGGCATACTGAGAAGCAGTGAAACCAGCAATGTAGGCTAGAGTTGAAATTTGGTAATTTTTATGGTCTGAAATTGCTGCAGTAAAAAGCGATCTACCATTGTGCACTTTGCTAGATCGCTTTTTACTGCAGTAATTTCAGACCGTAAATATTACCAAATTTCAACTCTACAAACCATGACGGCCAACAATACATGATCTAGTATTTTACCACCGCTTATTCTGCTCAGAGACTGTGAAGGTGCGGCACTGGGAAACTCGGTGAGCTTTTCGGCCGTATACTTTGGTAATACACGACCGGGAATTTGTACGTAGCAGAGCACATTGGTGCCCCGCAATGTTAACGACAGCAAAGCTAACTTTTTTGCTCTGTGCATTCCAATATGCGCAGAGTGCAATAAGCAGAGCAAGTGATAGCCCCCTTACTCTGCAGCACACATGTATAACATTGCGCAATTTTACACACTAGTGCACTTGTCAGCATGCTGAACAGCAGTACGACGCCATCATCATGCGCTGGAATGTATCGTAGGACGTCCGCGAAGTTAGTTAAAAGTCTAGACTAGTTTAACGATCGATATCCAAAACTAGGAATTCCCAGCAAGATTTATTCGTAAAAGAAGAATCTGATGATTATCGTTCCATAAACTAGTCAGACGTTTCAGTTGGTTAGTTCTGGAATAAAGCATGAACGATTAGAGCGCTCTTGCAAGATGATGCACAGTCTATTGTCTCTGCCAATGCGTGTTTACTCAAATCTATCAAAGTAGCTCAGTTAGCTGGCCAATATTTTCTACCATAGTCGGCAAATATCTCCTCATCAGCTTCAACGTCTCTGGTCAGAACGACCTTGACAGCATGGGGATTCTTGATATTTGAAGCAAAGTCCGGTTTGTCTATGGCATCGCTTTGTCGAAACTCGGCTGACTGTGTTCGACTCACCTCGGTCGCTTTCTCCGTTCCGTCAATGACCCGACAATCATTGAGGTAGCTGGTACAATTATAGACCGCTGGAACGAGCCAAACCTTCCGAACAGGTGCACCCCTCCCTATGTACGTGGTTTCCAATTCCATGTTGTAGTCCTGGAACCTCTCTCCTGTGCACCCAAATCCTTCCGGGCCGTACATCACTGATCTCTGCGGTTCCGAGTCTCGAATCTTCGCATAGAAAATCGTCCCGTTGTACCAGCCAATGACCGTCCCCTTCTTCAGTTTCTTCGCCGCGAATACGCCAAACCCACCACCTCTTACCTCCGATTGCGAAACATAGACACCGTAGAATGCGGCATCGGCAGCCAGAATCGCGTCCGGGTGTATGCTCCAAAACGAGTGCATGTCCTCGGCAGGCCACTGGTCCATAGGCACCCCGCTCAATCTGTGAAGCATAGACCCGTCCTTCTTCATTGACGCAACGAACACAAGCAGATGGTTCGGCAATGCTGTCACAGCAGGTAAACCTTCTGGTGCATCTGAGATGTGCTTCTGCCGAAGCCTTGGAGCTTTTCCTGTGACCGGTACAGACTCGTCCCCAAGAATACTCTCCACCTCACGCTGCAAGATCCCCCCATATCGCCCGGCTTTCACCTCACTGACGAAAGCATGCAGTATCCACTCCTGCGATGCATCGTGGCACCTTTTTTCCTTCTCACACCCAATGAACCGACGATACGTACCATCCCTCAACGTCATACACGCTATGGCTGTGCTGTATGTTCCCGAGAAGAAATCCATCACGATATCGTTCTGCTTCGAAAATCGTTCCAGAAGCTCACGAAGAGTGGTCAACGCCTTCTGCTCATGGCGCAGTCGGTTGTTCTGCCCATCGTATTGAGCTTCACCAGCCGACAACCTCGGAACGTTGTCAATCGCGTTAGTGAACCCAGGGTGCCTCGATATGTCCGGATTGTGCAACCTGTAATCCACCATATCGTATGCAGCCATACCCTTCCCCCGCTTATACGCATGGATAACGAAATCGTGCATATTATGCAGTGTGCACGTTTTCGTCGATGGGTTGGACGTAAAGCTGTGTGGTCGGCGAGATAGCACGACTGGAACACTGTCCACAATCATCTTGCCAGGCTCGGCATTTCTGATTGCATCCATCCATGCCACGAGTTGGCGCACGCTGGAATAGATCAGAGCATGGCCGCCAGGCCGAAGAACTCGAACTATTTCACACGCAACACTCGCCAACTCTTCCGGCTCCAGAATATCGTACTCCGAGTTTTCTCTGCCGCCTTCCCGCCTCGTGTTGAATGGAGGATCAGTGAGCACAAGCTGAACACTGTCCTCCAACACGCCATCTTCCAGGAAACTAATTTTGTCCTCCACCTCTTTGGCTACATCAGTGGCGTCACAATTCACAGTGTGAATGTAACGCCCCATCACAGCTTCCAGCTTGGTGACGTATTCTGGCTTGGTTTCCTTTCCGACGTCAACGAGCGGTGCTTCTGTAGGCGATACAGTGTCAACCTCCATAGCGTCATCCTCTTCTGCACCTTCTCTTGTTGCTGTTTCGCTAGCAACCGCCGCATTATCGTCCTCTCCACCACCGCGCTCCAGCCTAGCCTTCTTCCTCTGTGGCTCCAGACTATCCTCTTCTATATCCTCGCTGCCATTGTTTGGCACTGCTGCGGATATTTCCATCTGCGCAGGTGCACCTTCAAGGATGCCAGGCTCGGGCGTATCCTCAAGACCGTGCAACTCATCCATGGTCAGAGGAAGCTTTCGTTGCTCTCGGGTTCGCAATAACCAAGCCTTCAGCCTCCTCTGACCATCCAGGGCATGAGACGTGTTCAACTTGGCTCGCATGAACGAGTTCAAGCCGAACTTGTCAGGAGTGTCGAAAAGCAAGGCTCGAAGTCTCTGCATCAGCTGACCACGCTCGGCGAAAACATTCACCTCAGTGACACATTGGCGTATCGACAGCAGGAAGGCGCTTGTCAATGATCGCAGCCTTGCATCCACAGCCACTGGAAGGTCGGCACAGAACCCGTTTTCACTGTCTACAGTTTTCGGGACAATGGTCAGGTTTTTCCGATGCTCCTCGACCGCACAGCCATCAGACCGATTCGGGAGTGACCTGAAGCAAAGGCTCGCGGGATCGAATACCATGAACGGCCAGCACATCGATTCAACATCCTCATACCCCAACACTCTTGCCCCGGTATCCCATGCAGCTAACACACGGTCGACAACAAATCCAAGCTGGTTGGCTTGCGCACTGGATGTTGCAATTCCAACCATTCCACCACCACCAATGGCCCCGGATGTGGCTCTGGCCCGCCTAGATGGCACACTGCCCATCTCCTTACTGCGAATAGCCAAGATACACTGGCACATCATAACCATCAGCCTCCTGAACCGCTTCTGGCTAGCCTGCAAAGAATCTTGCATGTCGGATGTAGCGCCGTCCAGAAAGTACCTGCTCGAAAGCAGTTCACGGTTCAGTGGAGAGGACAATTCTCCGCGGGGTGTCTTGCCAAACATTTCGACGGCACGAGAACTAGTCACCCCCACCTGTTTCGGAAACTCAACCATCCTCGGAGAATCACCCATCTCTGCATTGAGTCCCCATGCATGACAAAACATTTGCCACAGACGCAAATCAATCGCACTCGAATCTTCTGCTCGGTGATACGGCCGAAGCACAGCCAGAATAGACATGCATGAGCTGTACTGCGGTTTACCACTCAGGCTTGAAGCAATTTGGCCGCTTGGATCGCAGGATTTGATCCAGCCCAACACATCAGCCATCCTCACAGACGAAATGTGAGCGTACTTGTCCTTTCCGTTTTGGACCCAGTACTCGTCTCTGAGATCAACGGCGATCATCAGATACTCAACAAACATCATGCGCCTTTGCAGGCCTGCAATGTCGTTGGATGTCGTCGCTCTCACACGGTCTAGCACAACAGCAGTACTGCTGTTGGTGTCCGCTACGATAGACTCTTCTCGCATAGGAATCGTAACGCCAGGAGGAAAGACGCCCTTCTCCATTCCACGTACAATTGCCATGCACCGGTGCGCTCCATCCAATATCTCCAGAACGCCTTCTCGAAACCTGCCAGTCACGGGATGAGCTGTGTCATAACCGCTGTTGCGAATGCTCTCCATGAGCGCTTCCACATGACTTCCATCAACATCGCGAATCGATACGAATTTGCTGACTTGATTGGGGTCGATGAACACCCATCCGTCGTGCTTTTCACCGTGATTGTGGAACGTTCCTTCCATGGCGAACAAAGGTAGAGTTTTTAAGAAAGGAATAGTAGGTTGCTGCTTGACCAGGGTGGCGCAAAGCAGAAGTTGGTTGTTTAAAACAAAGTGTCAGCGAGTGGTAGCACTTCGGTGGCTGTTTCCTTTCCACCCCTGTCCGAACCTTTACAAGTTAACTATATCGACTGTTAGCTCAATAATCAATGTAATACTAAAGTAATACTCAAAATATTGTTTCCATGCAATTTATTGGGCCTCGTAACATCTCTAAACGTATCTTTGTAGTCCAATCGTATGCATCCGACATTCACTTCTAGAACGATTATTCACATCAAATTTTATGCTGCAATCAGTTCATGGCAGACATCATCCACACTGACGTGTCAATTTTGTCAATTGTCCATTCTATTTCTACACCAGCTAAACATCTCTTCTCGACCTTTCCAATCCTCCTAGTATATACTACTCTTTAGCAGAAGGTAACGGTTAGGATTTCACTAATACAACAATTCTATTCCATAGCTATCCCAACATGCTTCCTCTCGCTCCAAACGACGTTATAGAAGTTCAATGGGAACTTCGGCCGTTTGGGAGGAAACGAAAAATTGTCTGGTGCTCTGCAATCGTCAAGGAAATTACTCAGGTCAAGACTGAAACAGACCCATTCCTCCATGCATTGCTCGAATACAAAGCTGAATATGGTTTCGACTCTACCCTTTCTCAAGTCAAGATTTCAGATCGTAACGAGCTCGTCGACAAGGATTCCGGAAGGGTTCTCCCGTGGCGAAGTGGTGAGCTTCGCAGTATGGACTCACCTCCATCCCCAGCAGAGAGAGACCCAGACTACGGCATTGACCACACTCGCCACCGCCACCGCGGCATCCTTCAAGATTGCACTGCGGATCAAATGAAGAAGACCGTAGCAGAAATGCTGGCAAGATTGGAAAAGCTGGAGTCAGCTGCCAAACATCCTCTACCCCCTCCATTCGATTCCAACAGTTCCATGACCTCCTCTGCTCTGACTGTATGTAGCATTCTGTTTCAGAAGCTTGGTGTGTACACAGACAAGCCCCTCTCCCTCCGGATGACGAAATCCGAGCACTCCAGGGGAATGCGACAAACATCGCAAGAAGAAATCAGAGTACAGGCCGACTGCTCCCTTGCTCAATTCCGCACTATTGCCATTCAATGCAAGGCGAAAGAGAATCGTGACGTTCTCTTCCAGCCGTCCTTTGAGGATATCACCTTTCCCTCTGGAAATGAGTCGGATCTTTCCATCATTTTCCCCACCTTTCAGGCACTATGTGACTCCATAGGTACCTCGCAACACGGGTTCCAGAAAATATTGGTGAAGAGCAGGGCGGAACGCGATGGAGGCAGCTCATCGATTGTCCGAATTTTAGGAAATCTAGTCGACGTTGATTGCTCTCATGATGCTCCTTCTTCCGCATTTCTCGTCGGCTCATCTGCTTACGTCCTGTCCAGCCCAGACCAACGTATGACAGTTCTTTGCAGAGACTCCTACGAGTTTGACCACGTCAACAATACATTTTTACATCCCCTATGTCTTAGCCAACTATCACAGTCTAGCATCGTGGACTCTTTCCACCTACGTGATAAGGCTACTGTTACCTATGGAGCAACGTTTTCGTTACTGTGGAGACGTATTCAGCGCCGAGCTTGTTACAGCACTTTCCAGCCTCTATCAACCGCAGAGACGTTTGGTACACTACATCTACGCTTACCTTGCTGTATTTTCAGTGGTACTACTACATGCCAGGAGCTTGAAGACATTGGCTATGAGGCTATCTCTCGTCTTGGCTTCAATGCGGATTCAGACAATACCCACCCTCGCTCTCCTCCACCTGCCAACTGCAGTCCTGAGCAAAAATAATAAAGTACATCTATCCGTAGTTATCCTGTTCCTGGGTATTTCATTCTAGAGCTCCTGTGGCCATCAATTTCTAGTAAAGACGGATACCCTCGCCCCTTCCTACTTCGACTATTCCACTACCTGTCTCTGCGCTATTCCTTCGACTTGACACTATCGTCTGACTGGTTTCCTGATGTCTCGTATCTATCTACTTCCATCTATTACAAAATTCAACTCAACAGAAATTTTATTTCTTCATTCTTCGTCTACTATACCGAAACCGGTTTCATCCGATACTACTCCCCTTCATTCTCGATTTCATCATCGACAAATACCTTCACATATTATTCATCCCCTCCGTCCTCTTCCATAGACCTGAAGCTCTCCTCCAGCACTGAGTCCCCTCCATCGTCTACATTCAGTTCTTCATATCTATCACGCGATATAGTCAAAACCTCCTCATTCATGAAACGACTACTCACCCGCTCCCCGGGAAGAAGCAGTTTCACTGCTTCATTGATTTCCCGGATTTGCGCTCCTCCCACCTCTGCTCCACTTTGAAATTTCAAAATCGTTCGGAACCCGTATGCAAGTATGTAGATGAATTGCAAGGAGTATTCTGAACGTCGCAGGAACATGTTCCTATCAGAACATTGCGTGTAGGCGACTGCAAAGTTCAGTGCAACCTCTACTAAATTGATCCTCCTAGTCACAAACCTCTTGTCCGGTTCTCCAATTATTTGAACTTCGTACTCGACTTTGAATACCATTTCTTTTCGCACAGCAATGAAGTCGCGAAGAATCTTCATATTCTTGTCATCCATTGCTGCACGCTCCGCTGCATTCATTTTCCTCTGCGCCGAGTACAAACTTGGAACTGACTCAATGTCCAGCCCACCGTCGTGCAAATGATGCTCCATGCGGACTGAACCTTGAAACCCACTGTATAGAACGAATCCAAGATCTCGGATGAACCGGTTTCGCACATAATCTCTGGACTTGTTCATAAACCCGGTCACTGCCGTCAGTGCCGATTTCGTCACAGTGATGCCTACCTCCTTTCTGTGCAACGGCCCATTGTCACCAACCTTTCTTCGCTTCTGCTTTCGAGCGGCCCCATCACTTGCCTCGGACGTCCCATGCATTCCATCCATGCGAGCAGAGTCCGTTCCGCGAATTGTCTCCTCAATGGTCCCGGTAGTCACATACCCCCGCGCCCTCCACCGTTCGATACCTTCCGACGTTCCATTGGAGCTGGAACGGTCTCCTCCCTCTCTGAAAGAATTGTTTTGACACGTATTCTTGATTAAAGAGGTCACAACTTGGCAGCGCAATTCAATGTGGTTCCGGCCGGCAAGCGTCCTATTGAACACATCCTTTCGCTCATTGCTCTGCCTGGCGAACATCAGCGTATTGATTAGCTCGCATCCGTTGAAATGCCTATCCCTCTTATCCACCATTGCCTTCGTGTACGTTGGAACAACAGCACACAGCACAGCACACACCATTTCGAACGTGAACGATTTCTCCGCATCCTGCGCAATGCGGAGACGTTCCCTGTCCTTCTCGGAGGCGATCTTCTTCGGATGTCCTTGTCCCTGGCTCAGAAGCCCATCGACGATGCTCTTGACCTCCTGCATATCGGTGTTTAGCATGGAGACAGTCTTGGCGACATTTCCGAGAGTCTCGCGTAATTGAATGGTGCTCTTCTCGACGGCATCCATTTTATCACTCAGGGCTTTCAGCTCTGCAGTGATGTTCGAAAAGCCCTCACGCGTTATTTCGGAAAATGCAGCGATGCTCACGGAGGTTTCGGGATTCATGTTGAACTTGCAATTGGAGTTTGCTAAAAGGAGAAGTGCTTTGAAGGAAGGGTGTCACGCTTAGTACAGCAGTGTTGTAGCAAATATCATTCCAGTGGATGCATCCATCCTGTTCTACTCTACATAATAATAATGCTTCTCGGTGCTCCGTAACGGTTATTTTTCATAATTTAGTGGTGCATGGTGCGTATTCTTTCCTTTGCTACCACCCACGTCCTGTGAATACCACACCTCGCTACCAGACTGACGTCTCCTACTCGACACTTTCAATGCAAAGATAGATAGGTATAATTTGAAATGCTAAACTCAACATAATATAGTCTACTCTGTACTTTCTCTCCTTACGGTGAGACAAACGAGATATGTTCAATCTTCCCTATCTTTCTTTCTACAACGTCCTATTCAGCATCTAGCTTCCCCGCACCCAACTATCTGTAAAGCACCATCACAATTACTATAGTCGTATTCCACACACCATTCCAATATTTACCTTCACACTAACACTATGCTCCATATTTCCTCTAAGTCCACTCCACCAGACAGTGCTGTCAACTAATGCACGGTACTACCCGCAGACAATACAATTTGCTATCTACACTACTGTCTACAGATTTCCCCAGACAGTGCAGTAATACAATACAATGTACTGCCTCAGACAGTAAAATGTACTGTCTGCACATACTGTCTGGCGGCAACACTTCCAGACAGTAAAATTTACTGTTCTGGACAGTAAATTTTACTGTTTTTGGTACTGTCCAGATTTCGTGCCAGTTTACTGCTGCAGCAGTATTCTGAAATTTCCAGACAGTAAATTTTACTGTCTCCGCGCACTGTCTTGGCCAGAGAGTAATTTTTACTGTCTCAGACAGTAAATTTACTGTCTTTTTTCATTCCCAACACCGTAGTGAATTGGCCTAGGCCATCACCCATTTCAGGGTCGACTCACTCGGGAGTATTTCGCCTAAGTGAGCGCCCTGTCACTGATGGTGGGCAACTCTCCTAACGTGCGCGGAACGCACCGACGCTAGCGATACCAGCGTCTCGCAACGGCCCTGACCGTAGTCATCCCGAACGAGTAGCTGCGCAGGACAACGGACGTCTTCGGACTTGGAGGAATTTACAGCTTGCCTCTCGCACTATGGCCGGTTTTAATTACCCGCGATGGGATGCACGTACCTTGGGACTCTCGACACGCGTGCGTGGATGGTCGCACGACCCCTCTACTTCCGTCCAGTGGGAACTCTATTGCCAGTTCCATGCGCGAGAGCGATTCTCACTCACCGACTTGCCGGTAAAGATTGTCACTGCGGCTATCGAGCCGCCTGACAAAAGCGATGACGTCTTGCAAGAGAGCGTCAGTTCGGATGGCGAATTCAGTTGAATTCGCGCAACAGCGAAGGCCGTAGCCACGAATCGCCCAAGAGCGTAAGGCGACTAGCGGCGAAGGCCATCGCGAACGGCCATTATTATGGCACATCATAGCTCCCGGGACACGGTTTCTCACCCACGGGGTGAGTTTTCATCCGACTCCCGAGGGACCTCTTTTGTAGCAGGGGTTAGGTGATGCGTAATTCCTACCCTCGTTGCATAAAGGAATTCATTTGGAAACTCAGCTTTATTGTTGCACACCTACAATGGCTCTCTATACGCGGGTATTAACTGTCAAAGATTACCTTACGTCTGTGTTCTCGGAAATGGACGCGGACGTCCACAACCTCTAGTACACCTAGTATTACTAGGCGGACGTCCATGTTCTCCAGTATTTTTGGATGTCCGCCTAGAACCGGACGTCCATGTGGTCTAGTACGTCTAGTATTACTAGGGCGACATTCATTGTTTCTAGTACCACGGATGTCCCCCTCGGGATGGACTTCCGCCATGTCTATGTCCACCTAGGACGGGCGCCGGTTCAGAAATTCAAAAATTTCGACCCCAGAAATTTCTGCCGCCGTGCTCGACATGGATGTCCGCATCCATCACGGCGACCACTCTATTTTCCTTGTCGGTCGACTCCAATTTCGTCTTTAATTTTTTCATCCTCTCGCTCACACCCCCTTCCTGTTGGTGCTCACCTCCCCCGTACTGTACCTCAAACACCCCCAATACCACTCTAGCACGCATTTTCAGCTACCTATCCCCGCTTCCACGGTGCACACCTCCATTCCATACCTACTTTTCTGCTCTACCGTACAGATTTCGTATAACCAGTCCTCATACTACCTCAGAATAGGGCAAAACACCCCCTATCTCCTCGACCATGCTCTCCCCCATCACCTTTGAACGTATTGTTCTTCAATACCCTCTCTCCTCTACCCTCAACCCCTCTCCTTCGCCCTCTCCACAAACTTCCCCTGCAGCTTACTCTTCCAAAACCTCTCACTCCCCATCCCGTACCCGACCTGCTCCACCCCTCCCTCCCTCAGCTGCTCCATGCCCCCACGCCATCCGCATCTTCGATACCGTATACACCACCACAACTGGCCCACGCTCCCGCTCCCCCGCCGTCTCCCCAGAAACCTCCCCGCTCTGAAACACATATCAACCCCCCACTTCGCACCCTTCCTCCCACTCCCCTCCCTCCCCAATACAATAACCCCCTTCTTCTCCATCACATCCCCACTCACCACAGCCAGAACAGACCTTCCCGCCTCTTTCTCCTCACTTTCCTAAAAACCCCCTCCTCTCGGCGCCTTCAACCGCACCCTCCTACGGTCCCACCTAAACACCTCCTCCGCCCTCACTACCCCAACACCCCGCAGCGTCTCCCAAATCCCCATAATATGCTTTTCGGCACTCCTCTCCGAATCACACTCCATTCTAAACCCGCACTCCGTACATTTCCACCTCCCCCTGTACCATCCCAGATTCCATCCCCCCTTAGAACACATCCTCATACCACAGAAGAATTTTCTTCCTCTCATACCTCATCCTTGAAACCTCCATCTCCTCCATGTAAATTTCGATGTAAATATTTTCTCCACTATGCAATCTCAAACATGTATGAGCCTATGCTTTTCCGCTTTGTCAACCCTGAATATTGGTACTCATGTATTCATAAAATAGGGCCACCCACATCCCTATCCCGTTCTGCAAGCTTTACAAACCACTAGACGCATACTCCACAACTATACAACAAACACTACTCGCTATTTCAGACGACGCGGTACACAAGTAGCGTAGTCTCAACCTTCCGTGCAGCCTTCCCTGATGCGTACAAGTGCGAAACACGTCTAGACTACTACTACTACGATATAGTATATCAGAAGTGACTGCTGGAATTTTCGGCACAGGAGATGCTGGGCCACCAAATTGATTTTTCGGAAATTTTAGAATTTCTGGGCTGGCCAGCAATGCAATCGAGCTGGACATCCACCGGACGTCCATTTCAGGTTGGTCGTGAGAGAGCGGGGTGGGACCATGATGGAACAAGGACCAAGACCTGTCCCTGGCGTATTGAGCCTGAAATTGACCCTTTGTCAGACGCCATTTAGCCTTACAGTTAGTGCTTACAGAAGCCAGTGACACCCCACTCGGGGCGGCGGCCAGTGCCTGGGCCGTTGTGGCCAAATTAGACACCCTGATTTGAATTAAAATTTGGGCTATTCTCAAAACATGCACATGTGAACATGTTTTTGAGATGGGGGTGTGCCGTACGGCACAATCGACCGCCCATCGATGTTTTTTGCAATATTTTTTTGTGCCCGAAATTTTAGAATTTCTGGGCTGGCCAGCAATGCAATCGAGCTGGACATCCACCGGACGTCCATTTCAGGTTGGTCGTGAGAGAGCGGGGCGGGACCATGATGGAACAAGGACCAAGACCTGTCCCTGGCGTATTGAGCCTGAAATTGACCCTTCGTCAGACGCCATTTAGCCTTACAGTTGGTGCTTACAGAAGCCAGTGATAGCCCCGATCGGGGCCGGTGGCCGGTGCCTGGGGCCGTTGTGGCCAAATTAGACACCCTGATTTGAATTAAAATTTGGGCTATTCTCAAAAACATGCACATGTGAACATGTTTTTGAGATGGGGGTGTGCCGTACGGCACAATCGACCCGCCCAAATCGTTGATTTTTGCAAGATTTTTTGTGCCCGAAATTGTAGAATTTCTGGGCTGGCCAGCAGTGCATCTGAGATGGACATCCACCGGACGTCCATTTCAGGTTGGTCGTGTGCTGCCTACATCCACGCATTGCAGCAACTAAGCAGGCGAGTTCACTACTCATACAAAGTGCACGGAATACGAGTAACGTGATGGGTGAGTAGTGTTTGTCGTGGAGGAGTAAGGCAGGACCATGATGGAACAGGGGAAACGATGTCACCCTAGCATAACTTAGGCTTGAAGCCTGGAATCGACCCATCGTTAGGCGCCATTTAGCCTTACAGTTAGTGCTTACAGAAGCCAGTGACAACCCCACTCGGGGCGGCGGCCGTGCCTGGGCCGTTGTGGCCAAATTAGACACCCTGATTTGAATTAAAATTTGGGCTATTCTCAAAAACATGCACATGTGAACATGTTTTTGAGATGGGGGTGTGCCGTACGGCACAATCGACCGCCCAAATCGATGTTTTTTGCAATATTTTTTTGTGCCCGAAATTTAGAATTTCTGGGCCGGCCAGGAATGCATCTGAGTTGGACATCCACCGGACGTCCATTTCAGGTGATCGTGTATCGTGCACGTCCAGCCATTACCAGAAGCAAGTTGGCGATGAAGCACGTATAAACCCAATTGTTCTGCTATTTCTAGCATAGACCATCGAGTCTAGAGATGTGAGGGAATCGTCCTGGAATCATGCTCCAACCCACTAGGGAATGGACAATCTAGTTTGAAAGCATGGAACGGAAGTGCATTATAGTAGGTTCATAGATTGAAAGTGATAAAGGAGATGATTATATTCTCGATAATTGTTTGCTAAAGTAGTTGTTGTTAAGATATCTAGCCGTCGGAAAACTGTTCTTCCTCTTCGTCCTCACTATGATAGTGAACTAGATATCCAGGTTGTCCCGGCAGAAGAGGCACTATCGGGGCCCACTCCGTGTGTGCATTACATCCTTGCGAGGTTCTGTCGTCTTCATCCGCATCATTCGGAGCTGCCCTGTCTTCGGCCTACCATCTTTCTTGACCGGGATGGGAACAACTGTCTTGTGGCGAACATTGACAGGTGCCGGTTGACTTTGCCTTGCAGACCGGCGCGGAGCATTGGCGATGACTTCTTCTTCGAATCCCAACCGCCTGATGAAACCAAACGAAACATTGTCGGGAATCGGATACGACGCATTCCTGAAATACGTGTGATACCTCGTTGTCGTGTGTGACACAACTCTGTCGACATGCCCTGCCCCGGCATGTTGTACATGGCCGTGACCGATGAAGACTGAACGTGGCGGAACGATTACCTTCTTCAGCTTCATCGTCTTGGCGTACATATCTAATTCCAGCGCTTTGGAAAAGACGTACTTGTGGGACCCTGGACACACCCAGATAGGGAATGGGTCATCTCCGTTGGCAATAACAAAGTAACCCGGAAGTTGATCTTTGCGGTCGCGAGGAGGAACAGGGAAATCATTGTGTGGGACCTGCCGAGGACACCCCTTTCCCGTTATCAAAAACCGTCCCCCAGATGCCGGCATGACAAGTTTTTCTCCCGGTAAACCGCACTCCTCCAGCCCTATCAGCCGGACAAGGATTCCCAACCACACATCCAGCAGGGCTCGCCGCGTCACAAACTTGAACCGGTCGATATGCGTCTCATCGTTCTCGGCATAGTCAACCAGGCAGTGGCGCGTAGACGTGAAGCGAGCCCTCCCCTCATTCCGGTTCTTCTCATCTGTTTCATCGTCCCCTGTATTGACAATGGGACTCCACAGCTGCCGGTTCCCAGGGTCCTTGTGCACCTCCTCACCCTCCCACGTTCCCAAAAAGTACCCAAACAATTCCTGGTTAGGAATTTCTTCCATGAGACCCAAGTCAAATGGGAACTTGTCCGACGCATCGAGGTAGCTTACATCCGCGAAATTGTGCATCACCGTATACCCTCGCTCGTTGATTTCCGTTCGGCAATTGTGGAAGTACGCCATACCAGTGCCGGCCTCATACGAATCCTTCCAGCTTGTAGACATTCGCGCAACCTGGGCGAAGTCCAGCCTCGAGGGTAGAAACGTCGATGTAGGCTCACACATCGCCTTGGCAGCCATCTTCCACGCTGCGAAAACATCGGATAGATGGTGTCGATTCGAGATGACACACGAGCCCGATGTTGTTCCGGAATATGCAGCCCCTCAAACACAGGGTCCATCGCCACTTGCTTCAAATACCTCACCTCTCTGCCCTCCTCATCGATTTCCACACTCTCCAATAACAACCTGAGCTCAATCGGGGCAGACAGCCAACCCTCACCGATGCGATGACATCCGCGGGACGCTGCGCCAGATGATGCCCTTCGGCTCGGTCTTCGAAATCGTCAGGAAGAGACGGCATACGGTCGTCGAAGAGGAGGTCGTCTTCAGAAGGAGAGTCACGAACGATGTAACCGTCTTCATCGACTTCCACTCCTTCCGGAACAGTGAATGTAATTGTCACTTCGCGGACCCCCTTGCTTTCGACTTGGCCCTCGTCTGCACCCTGTTTGTCTTCCTCGTCCGAAGCGGTATGGACAGATTCTTGGTTGGAGGGAGTCGCACCAGCACGTTGGTTATCTTGGGGGACAATCTCAACGGCAGAATCGGGGGAATGGGCGGAGTCTTCGTCAACCTCATCACCGGAAGCAGTGGCTTGTTGTTGATCGGTGGGTTTATCAACAACGGCCTGCTCTTCTTCCCCGGCGGATTGTTGTACCACAACCGGCTCTTCTTCCTCGAGGCGTGTGCTCCCCGTCGAGCGAAGTCGCTGTGAACGGCGGCGGAGGCCATGCGAAGCAGGCTCATGTTCGACATTCCGCTGCTTCTTGTGAGTGAGTCTCACATTGGCAGCAGAAGGGCGGCGTTTGCGTCGAGCCTTAGTCTTCTTCTTCAATGTCGGATTGAAAAACTCTTTCAAGTTCGTTTCCAAATCCTGTAAACGCGTGGTTCTCCGTCGCATTCGAACCTCACTGCTCCGGTCGTCCCCTCTATACATTGCAATGGCATTGGTGAGATGCCATTGCAACTCCTTCGGCTGCTTAACCGACCCAATTGCCATCTCTGTGCTCAGAAATGACTTGCGCATAATACTCTTTGGGCGCCCAAACGCAGCGTACAGAGAATTTGCTATTGCAGTCACGCGACGGACGTATGTATAAAAGTCGTTCACGTCAAAGCGTCCATCCGGACGTCCGCCATGAGCAGGGTTCAAGTACTCCGAAAGACCACGCAAGACGAAGACAAAGTTTTCTTCCAGCAACTCGCGCACTATCTTGTGGTCCAGGTGCGTTATCCCAATCTCGTTGCGGCGCTCGGAATTGTTCAGCTCACGCAACACGTCGTCGAGAACAGGATGCTTCAGCGTTGCTATAGCCAAACGCGTCCACCGCCGAGCCGTGTTCGTCGAATTCATCATCCCCATGAACTGCGCCTCGAACAATGTTCGGATGACATCAGACTCACGCAAGTCGCCAGCGTTTTCCACGTTGTTTGCAACAGCAATCGTACGGATGAACTGCTGGATGGACGACAAGATTCGAACCAGGGAGCGCTCCGTCAGTTGCGTCCCAGTCGTATGGTTCGACTCTGCACTCTTGTGGATGATCTCATGAGGCTGGAGATCACTGTCGTCCTTGCGGCGAAGGTAGTACACATCCAGAGGCTGAGTAACCCAGCGCAAGCGGTTTGCCTCCTGTGGCAGCTTGGTTCTGTGCATACGGGTGAGGCGCGTGAAGTCATCCGCAATGCTATGCATAGCATTGAGACGATGCAGTCCGTCGATCACGGTCACGTTCGCATTGGCATGGAATTTGCCATTCTGGAACAGACGCGTGTCGGCGGACAAATGCGTGTTCTGCGACCTCAGCACCGTCACAGTGATACGCGAAGAGCTCACATACCACCGCCAACATATTGTTGCGCAGGTCCTCCACGTGGTCTTCTTTGACATCGCGAAGGGTCACGGCCGGTTCCACTAGCTGCCTCACCAACACAGTCGCTCCTTCTCCGACGTAATCCGACGTCACAAACTTGGGCACCATAATTTGCGTCCCCTGCTGCTCACGAATGCTTTCCGCCACCTCCGGTTCGTCGTCCACCTCGGTTACGTCCTGCGTAGTAGCTTCGGTGACGTTGGAGCGAGCAGGGTGCTTCGTGCCTCTACTGGAGGCTCTGGCAGAGCGAGCAGGGCGCTTCGTGCCTCCCGAAACCGGGACGGAGCGTGCTGGATGCTTCGTACCCCCCGAACCAGTGATTTCGCCTGCTGGACCGGTACTGGGCATCCGTCCCGAGCTGGCCTGGTTCGTCGCTGCGTTGAAGTTTGACGCTGCAGCAGGGGTACGAATGTCGCTAGAGCCATCCTCCGCAGCGGGGCGCATCATCCGAGTATCCCAAGGGTAAAACGCCGCGGCGTATGCTCCACCCATCGTCTCCGGCGGTCCCTCGGCGCCATCAAACATGTACGGGAACGGGAGGTCCTTGAACTTGTCCTTAGTCGCAATGTTGCGCACGACGATATAGTCGGCCTCGTCGGTTTCCGGCAGCTTGTGGTTGTGCAGCGTGCGCGGAAGGCCAACATACGCCACCAGCAGTGCTCACCGAAGCCGTCCCAATATGCACAGCCGCACCGTCCACGTCCGCAAACAAGTCGACATCGACGCCGCGCTTGAGTCCCGCGGACTCCGCTGACGCGCTCACTTGATCGCCGCAAACCGTTGAAAACAAACTGCTGAAATGCGTATCCGCCATGGTTGTTGAGTTGGAAAGGAAAAGAGATGGTTGACGTTGACGTATTCGAGTGATGTGGATGGTATGTTTCACGTTAAGTTGAAGAATGGTCGTGAACGCCAATCGCTGGAAATAATAACACAATACAACCGAAATTTTGTTAGGTACACACCTATCGTGACCGCTGGAATGCAAGACAGGCAATCGAGATGTGAGTGTCCGTTCAGAACGGGCCCGAGTCGGGCTCTCGAAACCTGACGAGGTGGCGTGAAGCAGGCAGTGTCCTTGATGTGTAATGTGTTAAAATTACAGCTGTCAAGCTAGGCGGCTTTTGGGGCGGCTGCGAGCACCCCTTTATCCGGGGAACACCCTGATTTGAGTTAAAATTTGGGCTATTCTCAAAAACATGCACATGTGAACATGTTTTTGAGATGGGGGTGTGCCGTACGGCACAATCGACCCGCCCAAATCGTTGATTTTTGCAAGATTTTTTGTGCCCGAAATTTTAGAATTTCTGGGCTGGCCAGCAGTGCATCTGAGATGGACATCCACCGGACGTCCATTTCAGGTTGGTCGTGTGCTGCCTACATCCACGCATTGCAGCAACTAAGCAGGCGGGTTCACTACTAATATAAAGTGCACGGAATATGAGTAACGTGATGGGTGAGTAGTGTTTCTGTTGAGGGAGTAAGGCGGGACCATGATGAAACACGGAAGAAGATTTCTCCCTAGCATAACTTAGGCTTGAAGCCTGCAATCGACCCATCTTCCGGCGCCATTTAGCCTCACAGTTAGTGCTTACAGAAGCCAGTGATGACCCCGCTCGGGGGGCGGCCGGTTCCTGGGGCGTTGTGGCCAAATTAGACACCCTGATTTGAATTAAAATTTGGGCTATTCTCAAAAACATGCACATGTGAACATGTTTTTGAAATGGGGGTGTGCCGTACGGCACAACGACCCGCTGAAATCATTGATTTTTACAATTTTTTTGTGCCCGAAATTTTAGAATTTCTGGGCTGGCCAGCAATGCAATCGAGCTGGACATCCACCGGACGTCCATTCAGGTTGGTCGTGAGAGAGTGGGTGGGACCATGATGGAACAAGGACCAAGACCTGTCCCTGGCGTATTGAGCCTGAAATTGACCCTTTGTCAGACGCCATTTAGCCTTACAGTTAGTGCTTACAGAAGCCAGTGACAACCCACTCGGGGCGGGGCCAGTGCCTGGGGCCGTTGTGGCCAAATAGACACCCTGATTTGAATTAAAATTTGGGCTATTCTCAAAAACATGCACATGTGAACATGTTTTTGAGATGGGGGTGTGCCGTACGGCACAATCGGCCGCCCAAATCAAGGTTTTTTACAATATTTTTGCTGCCCGAAATTCTACAATTTCTGGGCTGGCCAGTAATGCATTAGCTATGTGCTCTAAACCGATTCTAACAAGCAGAAAGAATCCTCTCCTTCATGACGATGCTCTCGAATTGAGTGCAATGGAACGGACTCCCTCCAGGAGAACGACAAAGCATCGTCTTTTGCAAGACATTTTCGTACGAAAAATAATCGAAACACATATTGACTTTAACCTAACAGCTATCGCGAGCACCGTACTCAGCTAAATTTCCTCTGTAATTCCTTCCTCCAACCAATCAATAGCCGCTTGGTCACAGGCTTAAAAGCCTTCCACTATTTGTCCTATCCATCGAAGAGGGTTCGATCCAGGCCTTGATGGGTGTGGAACCCGAGAACTTGAAAATGGAACATATTGCGACAGAGATGAGATGTCATTCTCTTTCGTTTACTTTCTTCTAACAAGATTCTAAACGTCTACGCAGCGGAACGAACCCAATGTCGTCCGTCCGTTTTCAGCCCGGTGAGATGTTTTTGCCATTAACGGAGGTGGAGGCGGCTATGGAGGAAGCCTGCGGTTCGGGTATTCTTTCCATTAACGGAGGTGGAGGTGGCGGCTTTGGAGGAAGCCTGGAGAACATGTGAGATGTCAGTACCCATGGATCACAAGAAAAACATGTAGAGGTCCAGTTTGGATATTGTTGCCATTAACGGAGGCGGAGGAGGCGGCTACGGTGGAAGCCTGGAGAGCATGTGAGATGTCAGTACCCATGGATCACATGAAGAACATGTTGAGGTGCGGTTCGGATATTCTTTCCATTAACGGAGGCGGAGGAGGCGGCTACGGTGGAAGCCTGGAGAAGAATAGAATAGTCCTATACCCATGGATCACAAGTAGACGTAGTTGGGCTCCTTTTCGAAGCCCATTCGTCTCTTGAATAAATTTAGCACCCAAATCATATACGATTGCCGAGTGACACCCCGTATGTCTCGTTGGTAGAAATAGCAGGGGTTCCACCACTCAGCTGGCGGGAAGTAGTTACTGATTATATGAGATATGGCTTAGCTCCCGCCAAAACCGATAGCTCTGGCTCAGGTTCTCCAAATGTGGTTATACGAATGTGTTCTGACAATGGTAGAAGACGAATATCTGCATCCTGCTTTGAATTAAAATTTGGGCTATTCTCAAAAACATGCACATGTGAAATGTTTTTGAGATGGGGGTGTGCCGTACGGCACAATCGACCGCCGAAATCGATGTTTTTTGCAATATTTTTTCTGCCCGAAATTGTAGAATTTCTGGGCTGGCCAGCAATGCATCTGAGTCGGACATCCCCACGTCCAGTGGCCGTCCGGATGTCGCTCACCTGGTAAGCGTGAGGCACCTGTGTCAACCTATGACTGACTGGCGGCCTTGCAGTACAACACTCAAAGGCAGGGAATCACAATCTTTTTAAAATTTTTTCTCTACCACGTATCCGTCACAACTTATTACCTACACCGGTTACGGGTTTCAAGACCTTTCCAGTGCTGTGTACCCGTATACTCTGTTCCGTTCGATATCAACCAGTGTTCCTCACGAAAGAGTGCAAACGTCACGAGATACGTCGTCAAATTGACTGTCTCGCCGAGCGGTCGCCATCCTGTACCGAATTTCCACTCATTCCATTATGACGAATAAGCGCAGGCGCAACAGCAATCCGATCGTTGACGACGCAACCGTGCCAATTCTGCGCGAACCCGCTAGCCCTTGGGAGGATTCTAGTGACATGGGTACACGTCGAAACGTAGGTCGCGCCGCCCGCGAAACTACTCTCGCTGGCAAAGACTTCCTCCGCCTCTTGCTGGATTTATTCGCCCACTCAAGTTCGCAGACTTGACGGACAAGCCGGGAGGTTTCACATACGCGGACCTTGCGCTTGGGTTGCGCAGGGCACAGAAGAACAATTTCTGGCGCTGCAAGGTCGACTCAGCATGTCCTTCAGCGGTCGTTCGAAGAATGCTGGAGTCGAGGCGGATGTTGCCGAAATCGTCATGCAGAGATGAACGTTGAGCGAGCCAAGCAGATTGTTCGTCTGGCATTACCGATTGCCGAGTTTCAAGACAGGATGAGCGTATCGGGCAATGGGTTGAGCACTGCATCCTTTCTGGGATCGTGCCGCAGACCTTCCTTATTGGATGTAACATGCTTCCTTCGCCACTACAGGCGCCGCAGCGCGGGGGAACAACCTTCGTTTCTTGCCCACCGGAACGTTCGAGGTATTGATGTATTTCCAAGCGTTGTCTATCATCCGAAATCACAACAAGAACCTGCCGCGTCGCCGAATAGGAGATGCGGCCGAAGAGGGGAACGAAGCCGCACGCGTCCCAGCCCATCGGAAAAGCACTAATCGAGCTTGTTACGTGGTTCAAGTTTATATACCATGCTTGGACCGATGTGGCCTACGCCGCAAAGTTTTCCAGCTTCGAAGAGTTGATGGCGCCGTACATCATTTTCGACAGCAGTGAGCATTGGTTTGACGTGCTCGATGAAGGTCTATTCGCACCGATGGAGCAGAAGCTAGATCTCTACCACAACAAAGCTCCCCTATCTCATCCTGATGGATATGGTGGAAAAGTAGAGACAAGAACCAGTGCGCAGCACAGTGCATTTAGGGACCTTGTGAGGAAGTTCTTCGACCGGTTGCAGTTTCTTATCGTCAAACCGGACCTGTACACCTGGCCGGAGTCCGACCGCTGGGGGGCACTGGAAATATACTTCTCAAGCGGAAATCCGGACAAGCTGCCAGCGTACTTTGACACCCTCGACGAAGACGTTATGGCTGTCCTCCGCCCGGCACCACAAGCCGCGGACGCAGAAAAGGTCCCCAAGCCGGTTGATGACACTCCCACTCGTCGCAACACAGGAGGGAGAGGTTTGGTTCCGTCGACAAGACACACAACCAGGCTTCAACTTGGACCTGGGAGGACCAGTCTTACTGCCCAAGGGCCGTCTCCCCCGTCACCGTCACCCCATGCGACAAGAGAGCAGGAAAGTGAAGGGCAGGCTCTCGCAAAGGACTTTCTTTCGAAAATGAGTCAGTATTGCCGGGTGTACGACGTCCCTTTCGAAGATTTGGTCAGTGCCGACGAGAGCCGAGAACACGTGCCCATCACGGGCAACGTTCAGCTCATTCTGACTGATCCGCCCTACAATGTTCGTCGTAAGACGCAACGATTCCAACTCTTCGTACGACAGGCTAACTGCAGAAGATATGCAGGCTAGCATCGAAGTGTTTGACGAGCTGTTGCGCCCCGGTGGCCACGGCATCGTGTTCTGCTCGGTTTTGCAGTTCTACGAATGGTTCCATTACTTGGAAACGTACAAAGGACCGCAGTCAGAAGGCCCAACCGATACTGCTGCCAGTGATGACGGGTCGGATGAAGAAGAGGTTACGTCCATGAATTCGGACTCCGAAGCATCGCAGCACAGTGGCGAAGAAAGTGCGGATGAGGAGGAGGACGAGGAGGAGGAGGACGTCGTTCGGAATTCAGTTTTTCTTCGTTGACGAGGTACCTCTGTTGTTTGTCCGACTACCTGGGCACCTCTATCAAATGCCGGGGCGGAAGAGGTACCAACGCATGAACATGGCAGAGGTCGCTATCCACTTCTGGAAGCGAGGTGTTCCGTTCAAGACTGGAAGCGAGATGGTGGCCTATAGGAACCACGGATACATGGACGGCACGTACCCGGCGTGGTGCAACGTCACCATCAATATGCCCGCCATCGATTCGAATGAGATGGTGTGGCGAACAAGGAGCACAAACCGTGCTACGGTCAGAGTTCGTGCAGAGCAGAAGAGCGTCGCTCTCATGATGGAGTTGATCAGCCAGCATTCACAGCCTGGTGATATTGTTGTCGATCCATTCTCTGGCACTTTCGCAACGGGAAAAGCAGCTATGAGCTTGCCTGAGCACCGTGTTTTCGTTGGCAGTGACATGGACAAATTGTGTGTGGCACGATCGCTTCCAAAGCTGTGTGCAGTCATGTCACGTGTAATTTTTTCAAACAACACTGACATGAGGGTCACGACAGAAGCGAAACAGAGTGCTGAGAAGTTCTTGGCGTCCCCTCTGCACGATGCGTACGCAGAGGGAACGCAGGATCATCGAACCCCCACCTGGCCTTCCCCTGTACCAGAGGTTCCCGAAATATATTCGGCAGTACCTCTGGCAGCTGTGCCAGAGTCGATTGCGTCGCGCGAGCACATGGAGAAACCGGTACATTATTGGCCACCTTCCCTGCGCCGCTGGTTGCAAACTGAAAACCCTCGCGTGATGCGGGCACACGATTGTGTTGCGAAAAAATTGAGCGTTCGACCATCGCTGATTAAGCATCCAAATGCAGGAAGAGGGCTCTCGCTGAACAGACATTTAATGTTGGTGACGAAGTATGTGCATACTACGGAACTGTTGTGTACTCTGATATGAGCAAGGAGTCGATGAGGTTCGCGTACGGAGAGGGTCACATGGCGATAACGAAGGAAACATTCTTGATGTATGCCATCAAGCTGTATGCAACAGAGGAGGACGACGAAAACATCGAGCATCCAATTTGGATTGTTCCGGCTCCGTTCTGTTCGGCGCAGTTCATCAACGACCCGCGGTATTTGCGAGGTGAGGACACTCCGGCGGAAGACACCAGGCGGATGGCCAACGTCGATTTTGTCGAGAACTACAGCAGCGGTTCGACGGGGAAGAAGCTCAAGGCGAAGGACCTAGAAAATCCGAAGATCATTGTAGTACGTGCAATCCGCGATATCCGTCCAGGGCAGGAGCTCTACGTTCATTATGGGACAGCGTTAGAGCATGGAATTAGGTCACGAAAGATGTTTTCATTTCGACTACAAATAAAGCTACGTTCCAGAGTGAAGTATATCATATAATGCAGCATGTCCAGCCACCATTAGTCCAGGGTGAAAACCTATTGAGCAGTACTCGCCTGTCAAAAACCAATCGTTCACACTTAGGTGCACTTCGTCCGAGCAGTGAACCTGACTGCTTGGTTACTGTTATGCGTGCAGATGCAAAATACAAGACCAAGTTGAAATGGACGCCCGGTGGATGTCCAGCTCAGTTGCATTGCTGTCCAGCCCAGAAATTCTACAGTTCAGGGCAGAAAAAAATATTGCAAAAAACATCGATTTCAGCGGGTCGATTGTGCGTACGGCACACCCCCACCCTCTCAAAAACATGTTCACATGTGCATGTTTTTTGAGAATAGCCCAAATTTTTAATTCAAATCAGGACGTCTTCGGACAAGGGGTGCTCGCGGCCTAGCTCGACAGCTGTAATTGTACCCATTAAATACTGTTGATGACTGCCTACCGTATACAATCTGGGTTGTTGGCGTATTCTCCGGTACTTGACCTGACCTGAACGTTCATCGCAGACCGTTGTGGTTACCGACACTATACAGCAATCTTTTTTGTATCTCGTGCAACTCAATCGTTCCATCGCTTCCGGGAAGGCTTCATTATGCCGCCGCGTATTGCGAAGAAAGCTCCAAAGCCTCCGGGCCTCCAGAAAAACCCGGTCAGCAGCTGCTGTATCGAGTGCCCGACAATCCCGTGCGAAGAAGCGGTCTGGGCCTACCGGCAGCATTGAACCGCGGTCCGGTAGTCGCAAGACGGACCGCGCAGAACTGGGGATCCGCAGCGAGAAAGTGAGGAAGGAGGAACGGCGCGGAGAGAGATGGGGCTTGACCGAGGCAAGCGTGCTCGCAGGGACAGTGAACATCATGATGATGACATGATAGTGGCTCAAAACATGTTGGAATTGCGGCAGAGTGCTATGGCAAAGGTAGTTTCTCCCGGGTTGGCAGATGCGGAGGTGCTGCAGACGGAGTCCCAGCGGGGGTTTGCGAGACACTGGAGGCTGTGACCCCCACTGCGCCAACTATGCCGAGTACATCAGCCCCAGCAGGTAAGCAGTCAGGGACCCGAGGATAGCGGCAAGGGATGTTGTTTCTGAGCAACGTTCACAGGATGCCAACTATCATCGGCGGTCAGGTGGTACTGAGGGGAGAGAGCAGCCGGAGTGCGGGCCTCGTCACAACAGACTGTCATTGGTGCCAAATATGCGCGTAACGCCCCCCCCGCGACGTCAGGCTATTGCCGATGGAGGACATCATATTCCCGATAGCGTGGGAGATGGGGGACAGTGAGGGCAGAGAGGTTGCATCCGCCGGAATCCATCGATTTAATGGCGAGTCGCATCAATGCGCAGAAGAAGAAGATCGCGGAGCTGGAAAAAAAAGTGTTTAGCCAGGACATAGCAAACAAGGCGCTCACCACGGAGATAGTTGCGTTGGAGGCTAAGGTGAAGACTCTGCAGGCGGAAAATGCCAGCCTTACTGCAATTGCGAGAACAGGTAGAATCAGTGATCACGGTGGCGGTAAGTCGAACATACAGAAAGCCATTCCTGTGAAATACCTTGGAGTTCTTAGGGCGGTTGAGGAAAACCTGACAAAGTGGTGCAAGAACGAGACTAGGAGCTGGACCCTATAGCGGAACAAACGCAGAGACGTTGGACTGGACGTACCATCGAGGTA
>JALQPE010000219.1:0-38724 GCA_030407315.1 Asparagopsis taxiformis
CTCACTATACAACTATAATCGTAAGGTAGGTAGCCTAAGATCGTAGTAAAACGGAAAGACGGATGGGAGGTGTGTGGTAGAGGAAATTAAGGCGGCAGTACGAGTACCCTATCGTGGTAATAGACGAGTATTTCATTGCGAGAGGGGCGTGAGGGAAACGAAAAGCGTCAGTCTCTACCAGAGCGGCTGGATGCTGAAGGCGGAGTAGGAGAATGGGGGAGAGGGTGAAGCCAGACTGCTTACAGCTTTGGCAGTTCCGGGGGTGCTGACAGCAAAGTCATCGTTACGATGACTTTGCTGTAAGAAAACAAATCATTACAGCAGCCATGATTTCTTTACCGGGTAAAAAATTGTGGCCGCTGTAATGAAACGTTTTCTTACAGCAAAGTCATCGTAACGATGACTTTGCTGTAAGAAAGCAAAACATTACAGCGGCCACAATTTTTTACCCGGTAAAATTTCTTGCTGATTTTTTACCCGGTAAAAATTCTTCGGCCACTGCAAGGAAACGGTTCCTTACAGCAAAGTCATCGTTACGATGACTTTGCTGTAAGGAACCCTGGTAAACGGCTTCGGCTGTAAGCAGCAGGGAGTTTCGTCCTTCTCTCATCCTGGTAAAGGTAAGAAGCGAAGTTTGAAGTCGGGTAAATTGCTCAGCAAAGGTCTGTACGGCTGTGAGCAGCTCTCAGGAGTATTTTACCTCACGTGGTCTCTGTTCAGGTTATACCCTGTATATATATAGGTAGCCTAGTGTAGGTGGGAAGATAGACGAAAATTCTACAAATAATTATCACAGTGACGGCTCTCGTAGTCGAAATCTGCGCGTTGTCAAGGGTTGAAACTAGTCTCCCCCTACGGCCTAGCTAGTAAAATCATATAACGTTGTAGACTAATATTAAAAAGTAGCAAGCAATCTGCTGAGTAGCACTAAACTATGAGATGAAGGACAGATGTATAGATGAGAACTGAAAAATGGGCTAAGGTAACAATGTTGAGATGAGAAAGACAGAACTTTATAGCAGGGAACAGTAGTATAGGTTTTAATACTTCTGATATGCTATCTATTGCTCCTATCGTACTTGTAATATTCGACGGTGTGGATGTGGTCCGTGAGGACGTCCTTCTCCGTCTTCAAGTAGATGTGGCCGCGCGTGGGCAGGCCATAGACTAACTTCTCGCCTGCAGGAAGATCTCCTCGGCTGAAGCCGACCCCGTAATGGTAAAGGTCACCGCGACCAACCAATACGGAATAGGGTGGCACCCAAAAGATGAGAGGGGGAACCTTCCACATATCGGCGCCCGGACTGGCCAGGCATACATGACTATAAGGGGCAACTACTATAGAGAACCCATCGGCTCCGCTCGACATCATGAAATATGATGGAGACGTGGTAGGACTTCCAACACTATTCGTCGCTACCTTGAAGTCCGTGTGCCCATCCTGGTCCGCAGCCCCATCTGCTGTAAGAAGCAGCCGCAATCCTGTCTTCGGGAAGAAGACAGGATCCTCACCCTCCATTCCCAACTTCAAGAACTCCGCACAAACACCAAGAGCAAGCTCTGCCACCAACTTGTTCTTATACATCTCCAAATTCCCCTCCTCCAACTTGTCGCACAACTCACGCCGCGGCAGAGAGAGGCGCCCACGACCACCATCGATGCGGTCCTTCGCATCACCCACGTTGTGGATGAACTGCCACGGCGAAGGATCGAAGCCGGGCTTTGCGAAAGCTGGCGGCTCGTCCTGTGGCTCCCTGTCGTCATCGTTAGAATCAGACTGCTGGGAGGGTTTTTCAACCTCCTCAACCAGCGGGAACTGCCTAGCGAAGTGACCGAACAACTCATGCGTCGCATTACCAGCCGTGGACGATGCCAACAGGCCTTCCATAACAATAACCCCCAAGTTTTCCAACAATGCCTTCTTCACCGCAAAGTACCTGTCCACCACCGTATCCTCAGCACCCGGCGATGCAGCTGCCTGGAATGCTGCCGCCCTCATTTCCGCCCGAACCGTCTCCACCGTCGTACTTTCCATATAGTACTTCATCCGGCTGCCAGACGCAATTGCGCTGGGGAGAACGGCGGCCACATTCTCATCGACGATGCTGTCGGGAATGGGATTCTCCTGGGCGTCGTCGAACTGGAGAACCGGCTCCCGAGAGCGACCTCGGGAAGCCGACTTGGATTTCTTTGACGACGACTTTGATGAAGTCTCACCGAGCCTTCTCTTTTTGGTAGAAGGCTCGGGCGTCGCAGAAGCGGCTTCCAAGTTACGCTTCCCGAGGATGGAGTTTTCACCCGCATCCTCGGGGGCGCTCTCCAGCTCGACGACCTCCACAGCACCACCCGCCGTTCCACCACGACCGGAACGACTCGCTTGCAGGCGGGTACTCCTTCTGGGCATCACTTTCCTCCCAGAAGTTTCCACTCCGGGCGGTGCAGAATCACTGACTTCAATGACATCTTCGTCAGGATCTGCACCGCCCTTCGCACTGCTGCCCTCGACCACATTCTCGGGAGTAGGGCCCTCCGTCGAAATCCTCGCAACCGTCTTCTGTCCAACCCCACCGGATGGTGAAGGGACGAAGCTGTCATCGCTGGAGCTTCCCGAACTGCTAGCAGATGCAGAACGGGAAGCTTCGACAGCGGGGGCCGGAGCAGCAGGGTGCTGCTCGGCAGCCGGAGTCGCAGGCTCAGGCTGCGAAGCCGGTGAGACCTGCTCCTGCGCGGCTTGGACAGGACGGTTGGGGGTACCAGTCCCGGCGTGGGAAACTGGACCAGAGCGTTCGCTGCCATCCTGGGGACCACGCGCAGTCGGCTTGACCGGGGTCACCGCAGGGGAGGATGCAGACACGGCAGGGGTAGAGACAGGAACAGGGGCAACCTCGGAATTGCTGGAAGATTCCAGTTGAGGTGGTGGGGGCAAAGGAATGGAGGATGAAGGGATGGGCAAGGAATTGGAAGAGGAAGGGATGGGGGCATCATCACCACATGTGGCTGGGAGCGCAGCATGTGGGATGTCTGGGTACATCGCGTGAAAGCGTTTCCGCATTTGCATGTCGCGGTACCCAGTGACGCGCAGGAGCATTTTCCTGGCGTCCTTCCCGAAGACAGACTTCTTACGGGGAAAAATATTTTCGTAACTGTAACCATCGGGGGGGCCTTCCTTGGGACGGAAGTCTGCCCAGCACCCCTTCTTGGGGACCATCTGAGCAAGAACTTCGACAACGCGCGAGCGAATGTCGAAGCTCTTGCTCGGGTCACCCACGCTGGGAATTGACCCATCCAGCATCCTCAACACATCCGACACGTTCCAGTACTCGGCCACCTCCTTCACGTACCCGAAGATTTCCAACAAACCAGCAATCCATTCCTGCCCAATGGTACCAACCGAGTACGGTTTCAGCCCGGCCGACCGACGGCTACAAGTGTAGCGCGCCGTCATCTCCAGGATGAAACACTTCTGCACATCCGGAGCACTCCTGAACGACCCATTGAACAACAAGTTCACCGTACACCCAGCCAGATCCTCGGTCGAAGAAAACTGCACGAACTCCGGCCTGTTCGGGATGCTCGACCAGTACTTGAAAGCAGGGCTTTCAATGGTCTTGAACCCTCGCGCGATCGAGACGTAGCGCATGAGCTGTCTCGGACGAATCCAGCTCAGCGCTTTCCGTTCTTTTATGTATTGAACGGTCGGCTCGATCTTCTTCTTTCCCAGGCGGTGGATATTGATGAACTCCATCACAGAGCACACATTGTCAGCAACTGTTACCTCGCTGACATTGTGGGTGTGGAAGTTCATCAGCCGTGAAAGCGGGAGTACTTCTTCGGAGCAGAAGACATCCCGGCCAAGCCGAGTCGGTGGGAGGAGAAAGTCGACTGGAATAGTTCCAAAGCGACGGTAGATGTCAGACTTGACAAACTCCTCCCACTCTGGACTGTCCTTCGCAGGAGCAGGTCCAGCCGACTCGAGAATGGCCTTCAACGCGGTCACTCGGTGAGATCCATCGACATATTGCAGTCGTACTTTTGCATTGGAATCAATCACCTCGCAGACGGACACGCGTGAAGCAATCACGGAAAATCCCTGAGTGAGAAACGTTTTCTTCAACTCATCAACGCGATGCGGCCTGACCACCCTGGACACGACTGCCGGAGGAGAAACATCCAGGGGGGAAATGAAGACTGGAATGTTTCGGCAGCTCTCCGGACTTATGTCGTAGTCCACATCCACCGGGATGGGCACTGTGCCAGGGTAGGCCAGCCTGGTGCTGCGGAGAGGCTTGTTCGGTACGATGTCACGAGCGTTGTGATCATCGACCTTCTCCGCATCCTCTGCCAAGTCGCTGCCGGACGCGATGATCATGTCCGGAGCAGGCGAGCTGGGCAGAGGAGCACCAGATCCCTCGACGGCTGGCGCCGCTTCGGCAGATTGAGCCGGAAGCGGAGTTGCGGGAACGCCAGCGTCGATTGTCGGGACAACCGCGGGATCGGAAGCGGAAGGGGGGGAGGGGACGGGCTTAGGTGCTGGGCTGAGCTGGGTCAGCGCTGCAGCAGCTTCGCAAACGTCCATGGGGACAGGGGGGGCCAGAGAAGGAGAAGGAGAGGGAGAAGGAGAGGGAGAAGGAGTGGGAGAATCGTTGTCACGGCGGCTGGCAGAGCGCACCTGGCGGTCGAAAGCGTTGGGGGATTGTTGAGCCATTGCTTTGGTGAGTGATTGACAAACGAAGAGTGAAAGATTGAGAAAGAGAGAAGAAGATCTGAACGACAAGCTGTTTTGCTGCGTAAGCTGAGTAAGATAGGCGAAACTTAGAGATCTGACATATTCCTATTAGTATACACCCTGGTAATGATATTCAGCGGTTGACCAATCCGAACCTTCCACATCACTTTTCGTTGTACGACAATTACAGCTCAGGCAGTTTACCAAGGATCCTTACAGCAAAGCCATCGTTACGATGACTTTGCTGTAAGGAAACGTTTCATTACAGAGGCCAGGAATTTTTTTACCGGGTAAAGAAATCATGGCCACTGTAATGTTTTGTTTCCTGACAGCAAAGTCATCGTTACGATGACTTTGCTGTAAGAAAACGTTTTCATTACAGCGGCCAGGAATTTTTTTACCGGGTAAAGAAATCATGGCCACTGTAATGAAACCTTTCCTTACAGCAAAGTCATCGTAACGATGACTTTGCTGTAAGCATCCCTGGTAAACTGCTCCATCTGTAAGCCGTTGGTCTCAACCCTCGCTCTCGTTTCTGTTGTCCTCCTTCATCATCTCCACCTACCTTCCCCCTACACACCACCTCTCTAATGTCACTCTACCCACCCTTTGGTGCATGAAATATTTTCTTACCACTGCCATAGTCTACACATACTGCTGCCTTCATACCTCTGCATGCCTACCCTTCAATCTTTCTTCCATCTTTCTCTACCGTGCTAGGCTTAGACCATGCTCTGTGCACATCTGACTTACTTAATATCATTGTATAGCTAGAAACTAGAATAATAATTACATCACTAGAGTACACTGCAAATGTTAGTAACTATGGTTGGTGTGGTACACAACACCCTAACTCCTTCATGAGTAAACTTTGCGCACAGAACCGTTCAATACCAGGTAGTGCAGCCAGCGCAAACCAGGCTTGCACGACGCAGAGTGCTCCCCAGAGCCGTCAACAGTCGTCCAAACCATCGTTGTACGATGTTCCCGGCTCCACACTTCCCTTCTCACCCTTCCCAGGGTGGGAGACGGACGAAACTCCCAACCGCTTACAGCCGAAGCCGTTTACCCGGGATGCTTACAGCAAAGTCATCGTTACGATGACTTTGCTGTAAGGAAAGGTTTGATTACAGTGGTGAGAAAATTTTACCGGGTAAAAAAATCAGCAAGAATTTTTTACCCGGTAAAAAATTGTGGCCGCTGTAATGATTTGATTTCTTACAGCAAAGTCATCGTTACGATGACTTTGCTGTAAGAAATCAAATCATTACAGCAAAGTCATCGTAACGATGACTTTGCTGTCAGCACCCCAGCGAAACTGCATCATCTGTAAGCCTTCCTCACCTCAATGTTGTAACCAAAGACGACTGCGATATTACCTTGTTCTATTCTAGTAGTGCCCACCATAGTTTCCTCCCCTTCTCATATTAAATTGAGTATTGTATATCTCTCGACCCGTCTACATACGCAAACGTCATGTACTAGCCTAACTTTCATCGTTTACTTGAAGGCGGCCTTGATGCCTGCCATAGAATGCTATTAAGAACTAATTTCATCAGATATCTAAACGCTCCCAGTAGTTGACATTGAAGGGAGGCTGTAGCAACTTCTCCCTGGAAGTTCGCAGTGATAGATGGGACCGGATAGGATGCTGGTACCTCACCGAAGAACGACCCTCCGCGAATCCCATTCCTCCGTGATACACGTCCGTTCGGCATACAAGCAGGGAATACGGTGGGATGCGCACGTTCGTCACTGGCACGCGGTACTTGTCTTTCGCTGGATGACTTAGGCACACATGGCTGAACTTGGCGATACGAATGATGAACCCATCCGCACCAGCAGCCATCATGAAATATGATGGCGAGTTGAGAGGACCAGTTCCAGTTCCCTCACGGACGGGAACATCGGTATGCATAAGTTGCTCCTGACTACCTTCTGCGGTCAAAATCAGACGAAGACCCGTTTCTGGAAAGACCACCGCTTCTTCTCTTCCAAACCCGAGCTTCAGGTTCTCCGCACAAATCGCCTTACCTAGCTCCAGAATCAGCTTGTTCCTGTACTGCCGCGCGCTTTCTTGCTCAAGGTCATCGCAGATGCTTTTCCGGTCCGTCTTGAATACACCAGTGCTGTCTTTCGGTCGAAGTGGTTTCCACGGGTTCTTCTGACTTGCACTTGAGCCACTTGTAGTACCTTGGAATGTGCTGGCCATCTGTGTGAATAACTCGTGCGTAGCTGCTCCCACTGTAGTAGAAGAGAAAATGTCTTGCAACACCACGTAACCAAGCTCGTCGATCATTCTTCTCTGGTAGCTGAAGTATTGTTGGCTTTCACAAGAACCGAGGGGACATACCAAAGTAGAGTAGCCTGCAGCTGCTTCCATTATCTCCGTCCGGATTGTATCAATGTCTTCTTCTGTGATATAATACTTCATTCTCGAGTTGGAAGGAACGCATAAAGGCAGCTTCTCAGGTATGTCCTCTGCGAATGTGCGGTCTGGAAGGGAGTTTTCTTGCTCGTCAGTGAAGAGTGGTGCTTCTTCTCCAGTCGTTCGTTTTCTTGCATTGACTCTACTCTTCTTTTCCCGGGGAGGCCCAATCTCAATGTTGTCATCCGGCGTATTGGGCTCAGAAAACTTCGCGCTAGTATCTTCCCTTCTTCGCTTCTTATCCAACCTGGACTCGTTTTCATCGCCGCTTCCACCAGAACTCCTGCTTCTTCCCGAATTCTCCTTGTCCACTTCGGCCGGGCTAGTGCTGTAAGTTTCTGGTGTCCTGATTCGAAGTTTCAATATCACAGAGCGGTTCTGCGCATCTCCAGCTTGTTGTCCAGGCGTGTCTATGTCCATGCGACCACTATTGTCCAAGTTGATATCCAGACTTTGCGTATCGCCGCTTTGTTTCCTTCCCTGAGGAAGATCTTCTCTGACAATCCTTCCCGGCGAATTATCCCTGGCACGACTTTCCCGCTCTGCCCTTGAAGCTGAAAGACGTTCCTGTTCTTTTTGGAGAACAGCAAGACGTTCTGCTTCCCTCTTCTCAGCTGCTGCAAGACGCGTGGCAGGACGTTCCTGTCCTCCCTCTTTTGCTGCGGCAGGACGGTCTTCTGCTTCTTTCGGGGTGCTCAGAGGTGCCTCTTCTATTGCTTTCGTCGCGACAGCAGGAATCACTTCTTCAGCCACCACATTTGGAGTAATTTCCTGTTCTTCCTCCACAACAGCAGAAACTTCCTGCTCTGCTTGGGCTTCGGCAGATACTCCTTCTTCTGCTTGAACAGGACCAGAAGTTTCCACAGTTTCCTTCTCTGTAGAATTATTTCCCTGTTCTGCGGCAGTAGGTGCTTCTTCGTCTTCTGCTTTGGCGCCATCAACAAGTGCTTTTTCTATTTCTCCGGGGGTCATGCGATTCCGTTCCCTCTCCTCCTCCGCTTTCGTCTCCTGCATTGCCTTTGTCCCGGTAGCATATTCCAGTTTGTCGTAAAAACTGTTTGTAAACATCCCGTTCTTGGTTCTCAGACTGCTACTGTCTACCACGTCGTCATGAAAGTCGACAAGGACGAATACAATGCGCTCTCCAATGCGATGATCATTATCCCCGACCTCCTTCGCGTTTTCTGCTGCCAAATCCGTTCGCACGAATTCCTCCATCGTTGCAGAGTTCAACCACTTGCGGACGACCTCTGCCATATCATAGATGGCCAACAGAGCCAGTAGCCAAGTGCGCATCGTGAACGGACTTCCGCTTCCGATATTTCTGACAAGTCCTCTCTTCCTCCTCATCCTTGTCCACGACGCTGTCATCTCGAGCACAAACCACTGGAACCACTCCTTATCGCGCGTCCCGCGTCCGTCCGTGCCATTGCGGAATATTGCGTTATTGACAAGATCGAGCACGCACCCGTACATATCGGCAGAGTCAATTCGAGAAAAGTCCGGATCTCTTCCCTCGGTTCTTGCATCCTCGATTTCTCTGTTCCTATCCAAAGCATTGTAAACGCTAGGGATAGAGCTCCAGTACACGAAAGCAACGCTGTCTGTGCGATTGAACCCCTTCGCAATGTTGATGTACTGCCTATACGAGTTCTCCGAACGGTTCCTGTCGGACGGCAGAATATAGCTCACTTCTTTCAGAATAGGAATAAGCCGGACAACAGGAAGATCCATCTGGTTGGAAAACCTGAGAAACTCTATGACCGCACACACATTGTCGGCAATGCTCACAGAAGCGACATCGTGAGTTTGTATATTGGCTTCGAGAGACAGTTTCAGAACCTCCAGCGCATCGAAAATTAGACGCCCGTTCGGCGCAATCAACTGTTGTACCCAAACCAATTCCAAGGAATCCCTGTTCTTTCCTGAGTACTTCTCCAGGCATAGTTGCAGAGCAGCTATGCGATGAGAGCCATCGATGCAGTAAAACTCGTCTCCTTCGTTATCTTCCATTTTGCAGACTGTAATCATAGTTCCAGTGGTAGAGAAACCTCTATCCATGAAAATGCTGGCCAGTTCGTTTACACGACCCGGTCGCACCAAACGGGAGGTCACTGTCGGAAATTTCACTTTGCGAGGATCAACTTGCACTTTAGAAGAGCTGTACTGAGCAATAGTGATGCTTTTCTCTTCAGCAGAAGGAGAATTGCTCTTCTCCGCTGTAGTATTCATGATACTATTGTCTCCCATTGTAATCCCTGCAATCTCAGTTCGTTCAATCGGTTCTCTGTTCAAATGTTGTGTAGACGATGAAATCCACAATTGTGGTACCTCCGAGTGCGCTTCCCGTCTCTCAGCTTCCTCTCTTATACTGTCCGGACAAGACATTCCCTACCTACGTTCAGTCCTGATGAACCTTACGCTGCACCCGCTCAGCACCTCTGACTCTACCTGATCCTGATACCTCCACAAAGCGTTTAGCCCTTTCCATCAATCTACACCTAATAGTATGTACCTCTAGCGCATATAATGCAATCGAACCCGTTTACCTCACCACGTCAATTATCATTCATATTCCAACAACCTATTTCATCCACACTCTCCACCTCGCTTCTTCTTCCGTACCATTGATTCCTATCAATCGATTCTACGTGAGTTTTATACATTTACTACGATCCACCTCTCCTACAAGTCTGAAAAATTCATTTCTACACTAACTTTTGCTACTCACAAATGAACGGTTCCCGTGCAGGCCACTGCTTGAATTTCTTCCTATTGGCGTACTCGGCTGCAAAGGATTCATAGACTATTTAAACGGTGATCATATAAATGGTTTTCAATGTGCTCCAATGGACAATACACCAAAGAACATCAATATGAATTCATTTCAACTACCTATTCACTACTGCGATTCAGTTTTCTTGCATACCAAATCTCATTGCGTTCCTACCCTAGTCGATTCAAAATGCTTCCTCTTCGTCAGTTGATCAATATTCCTTATTCCTTACAACGAGCAGGTCCTCTGGACATCCTAAAGTTGGTTACTTAACCTTAACTATCGATGAATTTGCTGTAATGAAACGTTTTCTTACAGCAAAGTCATCGTTACGATGACTTTGCTGTAAGAAAAGAAAACATTACAGCAGCCATGATTTCTTTACCGGGTAAAAAAATTGTGGCCGCTGTAATGAAACGTTTTCTTACAGCAAAGTCATCGTTACGATGACTTTGCTGTAAGAAAAGAAAACATTACAGTAGCCATGATTTCTTTACCGGGTAAAAAATTGTGGCCGCTGTAATGAAACGTTTTCTTACAGCAAAGTCATCGTAACGATGACTTTGCTGTAAGAAAGCAAATCATTACAGCGGCCACAATTTTTTTACCCGGTAAAATTTCTTGCTGATTTTTTACCCGGTAAAAAATTCTTCGGCCACTGCAAGGAAACGGTTCCTTACAGCAAAGTCATCGTTACGATGACTTTGCTGTAAGAAAGCAAATCATTACAGCTGCCACGATTTTTTTACCCGGTAAAACATTCTTGGCCACTGTAATGGAAACGTTTTCTTACAGCAAAGTCATCGTAACGATGACTTTGCTGTAAGCATACCTCCCTCCATCCTCTCAGATCCTCTCCCCACTACTTTGCACCAATCCACCACCGCCCTAGAGTGTACAATTCATATGTGATGCATCTGGTTATTCATTTTATTCTTCCCTAAAAATCATGCAGCCCTCGGTGGAAATCCGTCTCGCCTACATAGTGCATATATCTCTCCACCCTCCAGCAGTCCGGGTCCGTGCCTTACCTCCCTCATGTTCTCATCATATTCGCATACACTCCCATTGCAATAGTGCATACCAAACACCTCAGTGACTCCCTCACTCATCTCCACAATTACTGTTCGTCGCCTCTCTTCGACCTTGAACACTCCTTCATCAGTTTTTTGCAAACCCAGGCAAACTCCATAAGCTGTACCTTGCTCATCTCTCGCACTCTCGTTCCTCAGGATAAAGAACGCTAGAACAATAAAAAACCGCGGTTCATAATTAATTCTTCCCCGCATTATCTCTGATGTGAGACGAGACGCCGGGTACAGAATCGCTTGTGAAGTTGCACCATCCTCACATTTCATCTGTTCAGGGCAAACAGCATGGATGATAGCTCCTGATTCTAGAGAGCCAGACCTCTGCACTGTTTTCCTTCCCCACTCTGTCGTAGTGCTTCTAGAAACTCTTCTCACCCATTCGGCATACTTTCCACACCCGCTTGTTCCGCTTCCGTACCTTTCGGTAAAGAACCGTTTGAAAACACCTACAGCACCCTCTGCCATATCACATTTTCCATTCATGTACTCCTTGACCTCGTCAATAGATATACCTCCATGCCCTCTCCACGTCACAATTTCACCATCCGCCGACAATATCTTTCCTCGACGCTGGGAGAGAAGCTGGAGAACCGGTTCCTGGAAGCAGTTTTTCACTACCTCGTCTTCCACATCTATTTCTCTCCCTAGCTCCTGTGAAAGAACGTTGACCATTTGAGAGCATTCGGACGAGGACCAATGTTGTGGCTCCATGCCGATTTCGCGCAAAACAATGGCCACTCTCGTCTGCCAGTCATCCGCAAGAACTAATTCCAGCGCTGAAAGCTGTTCGCTTTGGTGATTGGACATTCTCACACCTTTCTTCAGCGGCTGATGCATCCGTTCGAATATAAGCTCCTGCACGTGCTTCACAGAGCCGTAGGCAGGAAGCGTATGAACACAAAACTCGACAAGACGATGAACATTAGGCTTGTCCAAATGTGCTCCTGCTCCCTTCACTTTCCGACAATACTCATTCAACGTCTCCACGTAGTCTACAGTTCTTCCCAGAATGTATTCATTCCTGCCACCTTCTCCGTCAGCCGTCTCTACTTCATGGGGACCGTCTTTCCACCATACGGGCATGAAACTAATACACGAAACCAGCTTCTGAAACATCACTACTAGTTTGACGGCCCCATCAAATTTTTCACGATGACCTTCCCCTTTCCCATCCATCATTCGAGCTGCGTTTTCGAATGCCATAGGTGCTATCAGAAGCACACTGAATATGTCACTCATGTTCATGGAAAGCAGATTGTTGGTTCCAAATAAACGGTTCTGCCTTCCCATCCTGAACTTCTTCAGAGCGCCCAGAATTTGCAATTCAGCTACCTCTCGAATTCGTGGGCTGGCAGCTGAAATACAAGCGTTCAGTACATCTTGTGCCAGTCCAGACAATAGATGGTCAGGTGCTATCACTGCGGAACGGTACGGGTCAAAAATTGCTGGGACAACTGAAACTCCGTTTTCCGTCTTCGGTACTTCTTCCTGCACTGCTTCCAAGGAAGTGCTCAGGACATGAAATGGTAAATCTTCCCCTTCTTCTGCAGCCAGTCCGAGAGTGCGAAGCTGGGTTTCTGTGGCATCCTTACGTGTCGATGCATTCCGATACTTGCTCCTGGCATGCGTCGATGTTTGCCCGTTCACTACCGAAGTGTATGCATTCTTCGTGCCACCAGTACTGCTCAGGTCATATTTGCGGAAACTGCAGATGTGGCACGGAGAGTTTGATGTGTGTCCAAGAACATCCAGGGTATGTGAAACTGCAGGATAGTCTCCAATGCTCCCCACTGGGTCTAGAAATACCACAATATCTTCTCCCTCTGCATTTTTCGTTGGGAAACCCTCTGTGCTTCCTCGCACTATATCTTGAACGATATATCGCAATACACAATTTGTGGACACTCCCGGAGGTGGCAAACCAATCACTCGAACCGCTTGGTAGCTTCCCCTTTTCCGAGGCGGTAGATTGAGAGGTAACATATAGCATCCACCAAAACTTCCCTTCCTGCTTGTGAATGGTTCAAAGTCATCCGTGTAAAGGAGAAATCGGTAAACAAAGTAGTTTCGACCATCCTCCAGCTTTCCCCAACATGGTGCATCTTCTCGCGGAGACGCTGGGTGCCATTGCGACCTGTGGTCTCCGAAACCATCCGAGAACACCCCTGAAACACGAATTTCTTCATAGTTGGGGCTTCCTAGTCTATCGGGCGGGTTTCTGGCTTCAGCAAAGCTCGCGCCCGGTGAAAAGCAAAGTAACATGGTGGATGCTTCTCCGACCTGCTCTTTCAAATACCTGTTCACCAATACGACGTGTGGAACAATATCACCCTCTTCCATTCCAATTGGTAATAGAACGGTTATCACGTCCCCAGCTCGTGTTCCTTTTCCCTTGGCTCCTGCTCCGATTACACATTGCGATATCGCTCGCAGAGCATGCTGCCTCTCCCATTCCAATAGATGTGACATTCGCGGCTGCAGATATTTTTCGACATGCACATCATGCTCACCGTCGTGTCGAGCCTCATAGGTAACTATGGTCCTAGCATGAAGTTCCCACAACGACGTAACCGCCACTCTTCTCCTCTTCGGTTTCCCACCATCTCTGTCATTCTTCCTGAACCCTTTTGCTCTTTCGATGACGGCAACCTGACGAGCTCCTGGATGACATCGGATTCGAATTGCTGTTCCATCAGGTACATAAATGTGCTTCAAACCCTTTTTCCCATCGCTGTCAATGGGAACAACTGCTGTGCGAACGAATGGGTCGCTCAAAACACCCCTCCTGCACTTTGCAATGAACGAATCTTCAATGCTGCACTCTGCGGTTGATTTTTCTCCTTCCGAGCTTCGATTGTTCGCATCACTGCGGAATGCTTTAAAGATTGGTCGAGTCTGGACATCTTTCAGAGCCCATGTGCTTGGGAGTACAATACGAACTTTCGCCATTCCTCCACAATTGTCTCTGTCATCTGTTGTTCCACGGGTTCCTACTGCACCTCGATGCTGTGCAGCTCTTGCTCCGCTCTTTCGAAGGTCTATCGGAAACTCGATGTCACAGCTCTTTGCATAGCAGTGTTTCCTCAAGAATGGTAGTATCTTCTGTCGCATCACAGAGTCCGACGGGACGTGCTCACTTGGATCTCTGCGGAAATTCATTCCGAACAGGGTACCTTCATAGTGGGCTCTTGTCATTCTTTGAGTTCCACTCAGCTGAAGAGCCCCATACATCGCAGGCCATTGTAGTAATGCCTTGAAATCACCACATGCTTCATCCCCAGCATTTCGGTCTATCGGGCCTCCAGTTGAAATGGAATCAGAACCTCGTCCGGTTGCTTCTTCCGATTCCATTAGCGTGCTCGATGCTACGTAGATGTCACTTCCAGCTTCATCGTTGTTGCTGTACACATCAATACAACCTTCTATTGTGTCACCCATAGGGATTGGGGACTCCAATAGGTCATCTGTGGTACACTCACGTCGTAGCTCATTACCTCTCGGGATTTCTTTGTTCATGCAGGCTGCATCACTGCTGCGGATTTCTCCCTGCAGTTTCCCAGGAAGCTGTTTACTGGGACTGGCCACATTGAGTGAATCGAATCTCGCCTTTGTCCTACGACTTGTGGTTTTCTTTCGAATAGGAGTCCGTCTCGGAGCCATCTTGATGTTTTTGTTCTTTTCTTCTTCGCTCAGTTTTGTTGCATAGAATACAACTCTAAACTTCTATGACATGACTACTATCTCAATACAGTACTACTACTTTTAACCGTTACGAAACCTTTCCAGGCTTTCATTCGATCCAATGAACTGGTTCACCACAATGCTTTGCCCTATGCTCATTGCTTTATGCACATTGATTGCTATTTCATCCGGACTCAACATCGTTTTGCTATCTTGTATCGCATCCCCTAACCACAAACCCAGCCAAGATGTATCCATTTCCGGAAAACGGCCGTTTATTTCGCAGTGATGCTCTAGGCACTAATACTGAATCTGATTTTCTCATACACGTACTTCCTACTCGTATACTCTACCATTTTCGGCCCTATTTACAAGTTGAAAGCACAATCTCTCGTTGAATCGTACTCGGTGTGATATCTTAAATTAGCATAAATTTATATATTGCAATGCAGATTCACTGCTCGCTTGCAACATGAAAATTATAAAATTTCTCCCACACTGCTGTTTCCTAGCCGCCCACATCCACGTGGCCCGCTTTGACTGCCTGCCAAGTGTGCTCAGAGCATGCAATGACGTCATCGATATATACCGTCCAAATCATCACTGGAAGCGCGGACTCCTCGTCCAGGAAAGTGCGCCATTTTTCCTACTCCTCGCCTCCCCCTTTCCAGTAGGCCCGATATGCTAGTGTTTTTCCTATATTTCTGTAGTGATGACGTCATTATAGACTAGAGAAGGCGGTAGAAGATACAATAATTTTGCGCCTGTTCTGCCAGGTCATGTGCTTCAAAGCGTAATTCGCACCCTAGGTATCGTTTTTCTGGGCCTCCCATCGCACCGCTCCGTTTCAAATTCATCCCTCTATTGTTAGAGTACACGTCATTTCCGCCCGCAGAGTGCTACTTAAACAACAGATTCTGGAGATCCCTGTTTCCATCTTCATATCCGTCGGAAGCAAAGCAACAACCCTGGCCGTGGAAGCCGTATAGATCATCTAAACTGCTTCCAAAGCGTAAGTTTTAGATCATCAATACGGCTCCCAAGGCCAAAGTTGTTGCTTTGTCTCCGACGGATATGAACCATGATGGTACGTTTCCACAACTCACGCCACTAACCCAGTTTTCTATTCGTTTTCTCTTTCTCAGGTTTCCAGTCGGTGAGTGTTCCACTTCTACTTTCATTTATCTTTCTCTCTTACCACTTCTCCACTAATTTTCTTTTCTGCCTGTGAGTACATATCTCAATTTGGGATGCAATGGTATTTGTTAAGGTACGTTAGTCTCCTAATCACCATCAATTTCCCTCTCCAATTCAACGTCACTAACTTGTTTCCTTTCTCTACATCATTTTTTCTTCTTCTCTTCATTTCCTAGCTTATTCATGCAGCTCAATCAGTTGATAGATTTCTAGACTTTTCTAGTAGTTTTAGTTTTACTCGTCGGAATAGTGTTAGTTGTAGTAGCATTTTTAACATAGGGATTGTTTATTCTCAATGTAGCCTGCGCAAATAAACAAATCCAGAGTGAAGCTTCCCATATCGCACCCTCTTAGATTGCTACCTATCCTACCGCGTATACCTCTCGCTAGCTCATAGTCACTACGAAATAAAAATTCCTAGCCGTACTATTCTGTCCATTCCCATATGAATACCGTCCATGCCCCATCCTCATAGCGCTAGAACTGCCTTCCTCTACCCCAGAAAGATGCCCACGACAGCGTGACGCTCCATCTCATCCACCACTCCCAGACACCGAATTTTACTATATCAGGACACTACTTTTACTGTCTCCAGGTGCTGCCCAGGGCAGCACGAAATACTGTCTCCAGGTGCTGCCCAGGGCAGCACGAAATACTGTCTCCAGGTGCTGCCCAGGGCAGCACGAAATACTGTCTCCAGGTGCTGCCCAGGGCAGCACGAAATACTGTCTACAGGTGCTGCCCAGGGCAGCACAAAGTACTGTCTACAGGTGCTGCCCAGGGCAGCACGAAATACTGTCTACAGGTGCTGCCCAGGGCAGCACAAAGTACTGTCTACAGGTGCTGCCCAGGGCAGCACAAAGTACTGTCTACAGGTGCTGCCCAGGGCAGCACAAAGTACTGTCTACAGGTACTGCCCAGGGCAGCACAAAGTACTGTCTACAGGTGCTGCCCAGGGCAGCACAAAGTACTGTCTACAGGTACTGCCCAGGGCAGCACAAAGTACTGTCTACAGGTACTGCCCAGGACAGTGAAAATCACTGTCTCCAGGTACTGCCCAGGACAGTGAAAATCACTGTCTCCAGGTACTGCCCAGGACAGTGAAAATCACTGTCTCCAGGTACTGCCCAGGACAGTGCACCGTGTTGGTTCCATCTATTGTCCCAGGCAGCGTATTTCACTATCCGGCCATGTTGCCTTGGCCAATACAAAACACTATCCGCCAACACTGCCCAGTACAGTAAATTACATCATATCCAACTATTGAATAAATCATTAATTTTTACTGTCTCCATTCACTGCCTCAGACAGTACTGTGAGACAGTGTTTTTTACTGTCTGCAGACAGTGTTCCGTACTGTCTGCCAGACAGTGCAAATCACTGTCTCCAAGTGTGGCATTAATTTTCATTTGCCGCATAGTGATTTTTACTGTCTCAGACAGTAAAAATCACTGTCTCGCAGTACTGTCTGAGGCCCCCTTTTCAACACCGTAGTGTGGAATATGCTCAATTCTGTAATTATAATGCGCAAATATCGTAGTAACTGTCGATTTAAAACTTGGACAGTTACGTCTAGACGTCTACACACGTACGTGTTTCTTGCTTTTGTGTATCCGGAAAAGAACAAATTGAGGCGTCACGGTACATGGAGCCCAGGTTAGTTAAGCGCTGTACACAATTGTGTACAACGTAGTATGTGATAGCTATTGCATTGCTGGCCAGCCCAGAAATTCTAAAATTTCAGTCAGAAGAAAATTGCAAAAAACATCGATTTCGGCGGGTGGATTGTGCCGTACGGCACACCCCCATCTCAAAAACATGTTCACATGTGCATGTTTTTGAGAATAGCCCAAATTTTAATCCAAATCAAGGCGTCTAATTTGGCCACAACGGCCCCAGGAACCGGCCCCCGACCCGAGCGGGCCATCACTGGCTTCTGTAAGCACCAACTGTAAGGCTAAATCGCGCCTAGCGATGGGTAGATTCCAGGCTTACGCTAGGGAGACATTTTTGTCCCCGGCATGCACCCACCGCACTTCGTTGTGACAAACACTATTCAGTTATCTCCATACTACGTACACTTCGTACCGGCACTGCCGGCCTGCTTGGTTTCCGAAGTGCGTGCACGTGCACAATACAAGACCAACCTGAAATGGACGTCCGGTGGATGTCCATCTCGATTGCATTGCTGGCCAGCCCAGAAATTGCAATATTTCGGGCAGAAAAAAATTACAAAAAAAATCGATTTGGGCAGTCGATTGTGCCGTACGGCACACCCCCATCTCAAAAACATGTTCACATGTGCATGTTTTTGAGAATAGCCCAAATTTTAATTCAAATCAGGGTGTCTTCCGGACATAGGGGTGCTCGCAGCTGCCCCAAAGGCCGCCTAGCTTGACAGCTGTAATTTCAACACATTACACATCGAGGACACTGCCTGCTTCACGCCACCTCGTCAGCTTTCGAGAGCCCGAACGGACACTCACGTCTCGATTGCCTCTCTTGCATTCCAGCGGTCACGATAGGTGTGTACCTAACAAAATTTCGGTTGTATTATTATTTCCAGCGATTGGCGATCACGACCATTCTTCAACTTCACGTGAAACCTACCATCCACATCACTCCGTTACGTCAACGTCAGCCATCTCTTTTCCTTTCCAACTCAACAACCATGGCGGATACGCATTTCAGCAGTTTGTTTTCAACGGTTTGCGGCGATAAAGTCAGCGCGTCAGCGCGTCAGCGGAGTCGCGCGGACTCAAGCGCGGCGTCGATGTCAATTTGTTTGCGGACGTGGACGGTGCGGCTGTGCATATTGGGACGGCTTCGGTGAGCACTGCTGGTGGCGATGATGGCCTTCCGCGCACACTGCACAACCACAAGCTGCCGGAAACCGAAGAGGCCGACTACATCGTCGTGCGCAACATTGCGACTAAGGACAAGTTCAAGGACCTCCCGTTCCCGTACATGTTTGATGGCGCCGAGGGGCCTCCGGAAACGATGGGCGGAGCGTACGCTGCGGCATTTTACCCTTGGGATACTCGGATGATGCGCCCCGCTGCGGAGGATGGCCCTAGCGACATTCGTACCCCTGCTGCAGCGTCAAACTTCAAGGCAGCGACGAACCAGCCCAGCTCGGAACGGATGCCCAGTACCGGTCCAGCAGGCGAAATCACTGGTTCAGGGGGTACGAAGCATCCAGCACGCTCCAGCGCCGGTTCGGGAGGTACGAAGCATCCAGTACGCTCCATCCCCGTTTCGGGAGGCACGAAGCGCCCTGCTCGCTCTGCTCGTCCTGGAGGCACGAAGCACCCTGCTCGCTCCAACGTCACCGAAGCTACTACGCAGGACGTAACCGAGGTGGACGACGAACCGGAGGTGGCGGAAAGCATTCGTGAGCAGCAGGGGACGCAAATTACGGTGCCGAAGTTTGTGACGTCGGATTACGTCGGGCAAGGAGCGACTGTGTTGGTGAGTCAGCTAGTGGAACCGGCCGTGACCCTTCGTGATGTGAAAGAAGACCACGTGGAGGACCTGCGCAACAATATGTTGGCGGTGGGGTATGTGAGCTCGTCGCGTATCACTGTGACGGTGCTGAGGTCGCAGAACACGCATCTGCCCGCCGACACGCGTCTGTTCCAGAATGGCAAATTCCATGCCAATGCGAACGTGACCGTGATCGACGGACTGCATCGTCTCAATGCTATGCATAGCATTGCCGATGACTTCACGCGCCTCACCCGTATGCACAGAACCAAGCTGCCACAGGACGCAAACCGCTTGCGCTGGGTTACTCAGCCTCTGGATGTGTACTACCTTCGCCGCAAGGACAACAGTGATCTTCAGCCTCATGAGATCATCCACAAGAGTGCAGAGTCGAACCATACGACTGGGACGCAACTGACGGAACGCTCCCTGGTTCGAATCTTGTCGTCCATCCAGCAGTTCATCCGTACGATTGCTGTTGCAAATAACGTGGAAAACGCTGGCGACTTGCGAGAGTCTGATGTCATCCGAACATTGTTCGAGGCGCAGTTCATGGGGATGATGAATTCAACGAACACGGCCCGGCGGTGGACGCGTTTGGCTATAGCAACGCTGAAGCATCCTGTTCTCGACGAAGTGTTGCGTGAGCTGAACAATTCCGAGCGCCGCAACGAGATTGGGATAACGCACCTGGACCACAAGATAGTGCGCGAGTTGCTGGAAGAAAACTTTGTCTTCGTCTTGCGTGGTCTTTCGGATTACTTGAACCCTGCTCATGGTGGACGTCTGGATGGACGCTTTGACGTGAACGACTTCTATACATACGTCCGTCGCGTGACTGCAATAGCAAATTCTCTGTACGCTGCGTTTGGGCGCCCAAAGAGTATTATGCGCAAGTCATTTCTGTGCACAGAGATGGAAATTGGGTCGGTTAAGCAGCCGAAGGAGTTGCAATGGCATCTCACCAATGCCATTGCAATGTATAGAGGGGACGACCGGAGCAGTGAGGTTCGAATGCGACGGAGAACCACGCGTTTACAGGATTTGGAAACGAACTTGAAAGAGTTTTTCAATCCGACATTGAAGAAGAGGACTAAGGCTCGACGCAAACGCCGCCCTTCTGCTCCCAATGTGAGACTCACTCACAAGAAGAAGCGAAACGTCGAAGATGAGCCTGCTTCGCATGGCATCCGCCGCCGCTCACAGCGACTTCGCTCGAGGGGAAGCACACGCGTCGAGGAAGAACAGCCGGTTGTGGTACAACAATCCGCCGGGGAAGAAGAGCAGGCCGTTGTTGATAAACCCACCGATCAACAACAAGCCACTGCTTCCGGTGATGAGGTTGACGAAGACTCCGCCCGTTCCCCCGATTCTGCCCTTGAGATTGTCCCTCAAGATAACCAAGGTGCTCGCGCGACTCCCTCCGACCAAGAATCTGTCCATACCGTTTCGGACGAGGAAGACGCAAAGGGTGCAGACGAGGGCCAAGTCGAAAGCAAGGGGGTCCGCGAAGTGACAATTACACTCACTGTTCCGGAAGGAGTCGAAGTCGATGAAGACGGTTACATCGTTCGTGACTCTGCTTCTGATGAAGACCTCTTGTTCGACGACCGTATGCCATCTCTTCCCGAAGATTTCGAAGGCAAAGACCGAGCCGAAGGGCATCATCTGGCGCAGCGTCCCGCCGACGTCATCGCATCGGTGAGGGTTGGCTGTCTGCCCCCGATTGAGCTCAGGTTGTTATTGGAGACTGTGGAAATCGATGAGGAGGGCAGAGAGGTGAGGTATTTGAAGCAAGTGGCGATGGACCCTGTGTTGGAGGGGCTGCATATTCCGGAACAACATCGGGCTCGTCATCTTGTTTTGGAGATCGACAGCATCTATCCGATGTTCTTCGCAGCGTGGAAGATGGCTGCCAAGGCGATGTGTGAGCCTACATCGACGTTTCTACCCTCGAGACTGGACTTCGCTCAGTTTGCGCGAATGTGTACCAACTGGAAGGATTCGTATGAAGCCGGCACTGGTCTGGCATACTTCCACAGTTGCCGAACGGAAATCAATGAGCGAGGGTATACGGTGATGCACAATTTCGCGGATGTAAGCTACCTCGATGCGTCGGACAAGTTCCCATTTGACTTGGGTCTCATGGAAGAAATTCCTAACCAGGAATTGTTTCGGTACTTTTTGGGAACGTGGGAGGGGGAGGAGGTGCACAAGGACCCTGGGAACCGGCAGCTGTGGAGTCCCATTGTCAATACAGGGGACGATGAAACAGATGAGAAGAACCGGAATGAGGGGAGGGCTCGCTTCACGTCTACGCGCCACTGCCTGGTTGACTATGCCGAGAACGACGAGACGCGTACCGACCGGTTCAAGTTTGTGACGCGACGAGCCCTGCTGGACGTGTGGTTGGGAATCCTTGTCCGGCTGATAGGGCTGGAGGAGTGCGGTTTACCGGGAGAAAAACTTGTCATGCCGGCATCTGGGGGACGGTTTTTGATAACGGGAAAGGGGTGTCCTCGGCAGGTCCCACACAATGATTTCCCTGTTCCTCCTCGCGACCGCAAAGATCAACTTCCGGGTTACTTTGTTATTGCCAACGGAGATGACCCATTCCCTATCTGGGTGTGTCCAGGGTCTCACAAGTACGTCTTTTCCAAAGCGCTGGAATTAGATATGTACGCCAAGACGATGAAGCTGAAGAAGGTAATCGTTCCGCCACGTTCAGTCTTCATCGGTCACGGCCATGTACAGCGCGCCGGGGCAGGGCATGTCGACAGAGTTGTGTCACACACGACAACGAGGTATCACACGTATTTCAGGAATGCGTCGTATCCGATTCCCGACAATGTTTCGTTTGGTTTCATCAGGCGGTTGGGATTCGAAGAAGAGGTAATCCCCAATGCTCCGCGCCGGCCTGCCAGGAAAAGTCAACCGGCACCTGTCAATGTTCGCCACAAGACAGTTGTTCCCATCCCGGTCAAGGAAGATCGTAGGCCGAAGACAGGGCAGCTCGGATTCATGCGGATGAAGACGACAGAACATCGCAAGCCTACAGCGTACACAATTGGTGGAAACCCGGTAGTGTTTCTTCAGCCGGGAGATCCTGATTATAGTGGGGACGAAGAGGAAGAACAATTTTCCGACGGCTAGATAGCTTAACAACAACTACTTTAGTAAACAATTATCGAGAATATAATCATCTCCTTTATCACTTTCAATCTATGAACCTAGTATAATGTACTTCCGTTCCATGCTTTCAAACTAGATTGTCCATTCCCTCGTGGGTTGGAGCATGATTTCCAGGACGATTCCCTCACATCTCTAGACTCGATGGTTTATGCGAGAAATAGCAGAACAATTGGGTTTGTACGTGCTTCATCGCCTACTTGCTTCCGGTAATGGGTGGACGTGCACGATACACGATCAATTGAGGTTAACCTGAAATGGACGTCCGGTGGATGTCCACCTCGATTGCATTGCTGGCCAGCCCAGAAATTCTAAAATTTCAGTCAGAAAAAAATTGTAAAAAATCATGGATTTGGGCAGTCGATTGTGCCGTACGGCACACCCCCATCTCAAAAACATGATCACATGTGCATGTTTTTGAGAATAGCCCAAATTTTAATTCAAATCAAGGTGTCTAATTTGGCCACAACGGCCCCAGGAACCGGAGCCCCCGCCCCGATTGGGGGCTATCACTGGCTTCTGTAAGCACCAACTGTAAGCCGGAACCGGCCGCCGCCCCGATCGGGGTTATCACTGGCGTCTGTAAGCACCAACTGTAAGCCAAAATCGCCTCTTCGGAAGGGTCGATTTCAGGCTCAATACGCCGGGGACAGGTCTTGGGCCTTGTTTCTTCATGGTCCCGCCCCACTCTCTCACGTCTAACCTGAAATGGATGTCCGTTGGATGTCCACCTCGATTGCATTGCTGGCCAGCCCAGAAATTCTAAAATTTCCGAAAAATCAATTTGGTGGCCCAGCATCTCCTGTGCCGAAAATTCCCGCGCTCACTTGTGATATACGTCTAGACGTGTTTCGCACTTGTACGCATCAGGGAAGGCGTCACGGAAGGTTGAGACTACGCTTCTTGTGTACCGCGTCGTCTGAAATAGCGAGTACCGTTTGTTGTATAGTTGTGGAGCTAGCGTCTGGTGGTTTGTAAAGCTTGCAGAACGAGATAGGGATGTTGGTGGCCCTATTTTATGAATACATGAATATAAATATTCAGGGTTGACGAAGCGGAAAGGCATACGCTCATTCATGTTTGAGAGTGCGTAGTAGAGAAAATGTTTACATCGAAATTTACATGGAGCAGATGGAGGTTTTAAGGATGAGGTATGAGAGGAAGAAAATTCTTCTGTGGTATGAGTATGTGTTTTGTGGGGGGAGTGGATGGAATCTTGGGATGGTACAGGGGGAGGTGGAAATGTACGGAGTGCGGGTTTAGATTGGAGTGTGATTCGGAGATGAGTGCCGACAAGCATATTATGGGGATTGGGGAGACGCTGCGGGGTGTTGGGGTAGTGAGGGCGGAGGAGGGTGCGGTTGAAGGCGCCGAGAGGAGGGGGTTTTAGGAAAGTGAGGAGAAAGAGGCGGGAAGGGGGTGGCGTCTGTTCTGGCTGTGGTGAGTGGGGATGTGATGGAGAAGAAGGGGGTTACTGTATTTCGGGAGGGAGGGGAGTGGGAGGATGGGTGCGAAGTGGGGGGTTGATATGTGGTTCAGAGCGGGGAGGTTTCTGGGGAGACGGCGGGGGAGCGGGAGCGTGGGACGGTGGTGGTGCTGTATACGGTATCGAAGATGCGGATGGCGTGGGGGGCATGGAGCAGCTGAGGGAGGGAGGGTGGAGGAGGTCGGGCACGGGATGGGGAGTGAGAGGTTTTCGAAGAGTAAGCTGCAGGGGAAGTTTGTGGAGAGGGCGAAGGAGAGGGGTTGAGGGTAGAGGAGAGAGGGTATTGAAGAACAATACGTTGCAAAGGTGATGGGGGAGAGCATGGTCGAGGGGATAGGGGTGTTTTTCCTTATTCGGAGGTAGTATGAGGACTGGTTATACGAAATCTGTACGGTAGAGCAGAAAAGTAGGTATAGAATGGAGGTGTGCACCGTGGAAGCGGGGATAGGTAGCTAAAAATGCGTGCTAGAGTGGTATTGGGGGTGTTTGAGGTACAGTACGGGGGAGGTGAGCACCAACAGGAAGGGGGTGTGAGCGAGAGGATGAAAAAATTAAAGACGAAATTGGAGTCGACCGACAAGGAAAAATAGAGTGGTCGCCGTGATGGATGCGAACATCCATGCCGAGCACGGCGGCAGAAATTTCTGGGCTCGAAATTTTTGAATTTCTGAACCGGCGCCCGTCCTAGGTGGACATAGACATGGTGGAAGTCCATCCCGAGGGGGACATCCGTGGTACTAGAAACAATGAATGTCGTCCTAGTAATACTAGACGTACTAGACCACATGGACGTCCGGTTCTAGGCGGACATCCAAAAATACTGGAGAACCTGGACGTCCGCCTAGTAATACTAGGTGTACTAGAGGTTGTGGACGTCCGCGTCCATTTCCGAGAACACAGACGATACTTGAGTAACTTGAAAGCTTCTCCCTCCGAGACTCCGCATGAATCACATGCATCTTGAAATTCCGCGAGGAACCGGAGGATGTCGATGGGTTCCGTACCATCGAACGGCGTTAATGACGCGTTGAAATTACGGATCTTCTCCGTTAACTTATACAAGCTTCTTGGTTTACCCATTGGGGTATCAGTCGTTAGGGACTTGTTCTTGAGTCGGTAGTACCGATAGGAGACCACTTGGTCGAACGCAGGTTCGCGTGCCTTCAAAGGCACTAAGCCTTCCTCAAGAGGTCCTTCTTCATCGTCCCACGAGGGATTTTCCGGTGCGGATCCGGTGGCACGAGTGTGCTGTCTCGTGCGAGAGATGTTCCCTGTTTGGGATAGCGATTCGGCGAGGGCATCGACACGGTCGGACAGATGTCGGGTTGCTTCTGCGACTTGATCCCATCGGGGATCTTCTTCCATGTCCTCCCTACCGGATGTAGGGTCGGGGAAGTCAGCCGATCGGACACGGCGAGCAGGTAACTCCTGTTGTCCTAATGGACTGGCATTAAAGCCGTGAATCAAAAGCTCTTCCAGACGAGTTTCCAAACGGAATACGCGTTTAGCGAATTCGGCTTTGACCTGATTCCAGGTTTCCACTAGGAACTCGGCGTCCCGATCTTGGGTGGCTTCTCGGCTGGCGGCCATCAGCTTTGGCTCGACCAGTTCCATGACGGTTTCGACCGTAGCATCTACGATTTCCGCCCTGCGGTCTTGAACAGTCTTATCGACGATGGTGCTGAATTCAGCCTTGAACTCTTCCAACCGTTCGTTGAAGATTCGGTCAGCCCGATCTTGCAGGGTGTTGATCACCACGCCATCTTCGGCGATCAGATCCGAGTCGGATAAGTCGCTGGCAGGCGCTATGTCCTCACTAGAGGGTCCCGTTGTAGGGTTACGAGGCATCATGGAGATGATTTTGAAGGGGAATTTCTCCCAAAGAGATTTACCCGAGGGTACAAGGTTCTAGGTCGAGAGACCAATGTAGCAGGTAGAAAATCCGCTAGAGCGGCAAACCACCCGACAGGTGTCCCGAGCCTCGGTAGAGGAAGTGGTAGAGCAGATGAACCTTATAGGTACCCAGCGGGTAGTCTCGTAAGAGAGAAGGTGTCGTTACCCGGAGGGGGTTGTGCGACTAAGGGATGCTCACGCGAGAGGCGTATGGATGGAGCGAGTGACGTAATCCGTCGAGCTGTTGGCTAACCCTAAGGTTTTCCCGGAGAGGGGTTGAACAATAGGTATGCGAACACTGTTCCAATGGGTCGTAATTCGACTTGAGTTTACGTTACTCTAGAAACCGTGCCTACTCAGTAGACTGCCACTGGATTAGCCAGGCTGGCTAATCCAGTGGCAGTTTTATACTAAGTCTACTGTACGCTAGGGTTAGTGGTTAGGAATAAATATCCAGTTAGTGACCAATCAGAGCCCAGTTACTGGCGCTCGCCTACCCGCGAGGTCATTGCCAATAGGCTTACATTGTAATGTATGGCTGATCAGCCTAAGTTAAAATTTGCCCCTTGTGGGGTCTTGGCCGGGGCCGATAGGCCCGAGTGGGGGTATTTGTCAGCCTTAGCTTGTCCCAAGTATGGGAAACACGCCAGTTGGCTGGTGCCTTCTGATTGGCACATCCCTTAAGTGGGTACCCAATAGGGAAAGGACATGCTCGATCAGCGAGGACCGCCAGGCGGTACGACACCCAGGGTGCGTTTTGCCTACTGATTCAGTGTGCTTCTCCCTTGGCAATCATGCTTGGCACTCTTCCGGTGTCCCTTTTAGCTGATTCAGCTTCTCAATGTCGGGACGCTGTATCAGCATTGCCCCTACCACGCGTCACCGGTGGTGCGCGTGCCCCTCAATCAGGTATCTTCGGCCGCCTGGTGCCCATCCGGAGGTATGGTTGCGAGCCACTCCCAACTTGCGTTTCGCAGTCTCGTTGCAGCCTGCTTCGACTTTGGCTATAGTATCTGGCCTGCTTCTGGAACCCATTCCCCGCTGTATCAGCTCCTTTCCTGGCCGTCGTGCTGGTTCAGAAAACCCCCCCCGCCGACCGATCGGACTTGGTTATTGATGAGCTCCCAACTATCATTTTGGAGTCTCACGGAAGCCTGCTTCGTCTTTGGCTATAGCGCGGACCGCTCCGACCCTGGTCACTCTCCTTCAGTCTTTGACTGGTTACTCTGCTGGATCAGCTTCCCTTTCCCCGATACCACGCGTCACTGGTGGTGCGTGTGCCCTTTGATCAGGTATCTTCGGGTGCCTGGTGCCCGGCTCTTGAGCCACTGCTCCTCTCTCGCTGTACCAGCGAATCGCTGTATGCATCGCTGTACCAGCGCCCGCCCTATTCTATAGGTCTCCCCCTTCTTCTTCCCTTTTTGCTTCTTATACAAGGCACTCATCCCTGTTGTGCCTGGTGTCCTCCCTTCTTCCCTATTAGGGTTGGTGAACCACCGTCCTTTCGGTGCACCACCATGACTCACCATGTGACCACAGGATTCTAGACAGATCGTCTGTGTGGCCTTACAACCCACACTAAGGCAGGCGATTCGCCTTTGCTCTACCACACTCGACCCGAGCCTGACTACCGAGACAGGAGGGCTCGAACACCTCGCGGTGGCTCGCCGATTCGGCTTACAGCCAAGGCTGCCCGTTGTCGAATCGACCAAGCCATTGCACTACACTTCATTACTTGTGAACGTCACGTCTGTGTGTGTAGTCGCAAGATTGTTGACGGAGATAAGATTCTGGTTGACATCCGGTGCGACGATAGCGTCCGGGAGGCGTAGTGTGCCGCATTTAGTGGGTATCTTGATCGGTCTACGGTGGGTGATGCGGTGTTGTCAGTTAGCTGCTGTTCTTGTAAACCATGATCTCTTGACGGGTTTCATTCCTGGGTGTGGGCGGCGTATATGGGAGGGAAAGGCACCGGAGTCCAAAATGAACGTACCATCGTAGCAAGAATCTTTGTCTTGGGTGGAAGTGGTGTCGTTTGGAGACGTGTCGCATTGTTGAATGGCGTTGGCTCTGGAGTTCTTCATGTGGGTCAGTTGGGCTCTGCATTCGCGGTTCGGATGATGCGGCGAGCGGTGGAGGGTGCACCATTTTCTGGCGGTTGGTGGTTTTTGCCATTGGGAATGGTGGCGTATATTGCGCGCGTGTTGGCGATATGATGCAGGCCGAGGTGTGGTGGGTTTTTTGGTCTTGTTGATTTGTAGATTGGCGCTCGCGCGTCTTATGGCTGAGGTGAACTCCGCTATGGTTGATGGTGGGTTGTGGGTAAAAATCGCGTAAGTCATTTGGTATTCGGGGTGATTACAGATGCCTTGGATCAAGAATTTGAGAGTTGTGGATTCTTTTTCGATTAGCGGGTACCCGGCGCGACGCATTTTGGAACGGATGATGTCGTGCTCTTTGATGTACGTCTCTAGGTTTTCGCCTATGTTGAGTGTGATAGAGCGTGCGGTGTCTTCTAGGAGGGAGTGATCTACGGTCATGAGCTCGGTCACGATGTTTTGGACTTGCTTTAAAAGGAGGTGTGGATGGAGCTTAAGGGATGCGGAGTCGAGGCGGGAGATGATGTCTTTGGGTAGGCTGGCTAGGATGAGGAGGGAGAGACGGCCTTGGTTGCGTTTGAAGGCTGTGAATTCTGTGGGATCGGTGGGGGCGGTGGTGGCAGGATTAAGGTGGATCTCGAGGTTGAGATCCGAGGCGAGCACTTCCAGGGTGCGCTGTCAGTAATCGAAATGTTCGATGTCGAGGGGAGAGAGGTAAGTGCGATGCATTTGAGTGGAGGGGATGGGGCGATCGTGTGCAGTGTGCAAAAAAAGGCCGATGACCTGTTGGACAATGGTAGCTCCTCGCCTACCTTCTCTTTCTTTTTGTCTTTACTTGGCAATATATATCTATTCATTGAGCCTTGAGTGTTAAATGTGTTGTGTGATCGTCGTCGCTTGGACTACATTTTATTGTCTGTTCATCGTCATTGTGACGGTTTAAATACTCTTGTTAGTGTACTGTAATTGTATCTGCTGTAATTATGGGATGATCATCCGACAACGAGTCTTGCTGGGCACGGTGCGGATTAGATTTGATCATCCGACAGTCGCCGCGCGCCGTGTCCGGCGAGAGTCGGAGTTGTGAGATATGGTGGCGAAATTGAGCCGGCTTTAACACTTTGGTGAGCATGTCCGCTGCGTTTTTCTGGGACGGTGTATATGTTAGTTTGACTTGCTTGCGGGTGATGAGTTCTTTCAGAAAATGGTATTTGACGTCAAGATGTTTCGATTTAGGCGTCGGGTGGTCTGTGTTAGCCGTTGTAATGGCACTCATGTTATCCATATAGATTGTTGTTGGGTTGTCTTAAGGATGTCGGAGGTCGGCCAGTAGGTTTCGGATACATAGGACATGTTGTCCGGTATGGTAGCCAGCCACATACTCGGCTGCCCATGTGCTGGGTGCGATGAATCTTTGGCGTTTTGATTTCCATGCTATAGGTGAACCATTGTAGGTTATGTACGTGCCAGTTGTGGAACGTCTTGTGTCAGCACAAGCTGCGAAATAGCTGTCGGAATATGCCTGGAGGTTAGAAGTGTGTTTTGACGGGTATGATATGCCTTGTTCTTTGGTGCTGCTCAGGTATTGAAGGACGCGTATTGCGGCAGTCCAGTGGGATTGATTTGGTTTGTGTGCGAAACGGCCTAGATAGCCGGTTATGAAGGCAATATCTGGCCTAGTTGAGTCGGCCAAATATCGCAGACTTCCAATAAGTCCATGATAATTGTGTATCTTAGTGTCTAATGGTTTGTCATTGTTTGTGTGAGACAGTAAAGTGGATGCCATTGGAGTTGATGCTGGTTTGCAGTTTTCCAGACCGAATTTGTGAAGTATTTGGGTTATATAGGCTGGTTGTGAGATAGTTATAGATTCGGGTGTTCGTACAACTTTCCAGCCTAGTATGTGGTCAACTGGACCTAAGTCTTTAAGGAGGTATTTGGTTTGGATATGTTCTTTGGCATGGTTGCGTAATTGAGAGTCATTAGAAATGACTAGAAAGTCGTCCACGGTGATAACAAAGAAGACGAACTTTTGTGTGTCCGTTGGTGATGTCAATAGATACGTGCTGCTGTCACTTGATAGGCGGGTGAAGTTGGTGAGCTGGAGGTGTTTAGAGAGTCCTTGAGAGAATATGTGGCAGGCCTGGCGTGCGCCGTACATATTGCCAGTTAGTTTGCCTACGCATCCAGGGTTCTTGATGGTTCCATCGAAACGCGGGGGCTGATGAATGTAAATTGTCTGGGAGTCGTTGAATGACTCGTGTAGAAAAGCTGCTTCTAAATCCTAATGGTGGGCTTCGTATCCGTGTGCAGCAGCGAGCGCGAGAGCGACGCGGATTGCATCACGGTCTGCTACGGGGGAGGATATGGAATCCGGATCGTAGTGTTCATGAGGTTCACTACTGTGTCTGAAATCGGGCCTGGGGCAGTACTGTACGGCAGTAAAATTTAGTACTGTAAAAATATAAATTAATGCCCTACTTGCCGGCAGTACAGTGCACTGCCCGGAGGCAGTGGCCATGTGCTGCCGACGGCAGTAGAAAGTACTGCCTGGATGTATGACGTGAGGCAGTGGTGGGAGGCAGTGATAGTTGCTGGATTTAGATTGCCTTTCTGGCAGTGATTTGTGCTACATTGGCCTGAAAAATAAAGTAGTATATTGTGCTGACTTGGGCAGCACGGGGAGGGAGTAAAATATGCTGTCCAGGAATATGGCCCACGGCAGTACTATTTGGTGGCGTGGGATGCACCGTGTGGCAGTAGAAGCTAGTGTTTCCGGCAGCGTGCTGTGCTGGCTGCAGGCCCTAATGACGGCAGCACATTTTGCTATATTTAGGTAGTGCCCCGATGTACTGTATGATACTGCCTGCAGGTCATGGCAGAGGCAGAGAAATGTACTGTATTCTATTATTGGACAAAGCAGTAATTTCTGCTGCTGTGTGGTGCTGCTTTTTTTTGTACTTACAGGTAGTGACAAGTCTATGTTCTGGCAGTAGAGTAATGCAGTGGAATATGATGACAGCAGACATGCTTCGAGGCTGTGTATTCTACTGCCTGTGGAAGCGAGTGGGGACAGTAAATTATGATGTCTGACGAAATGTGTGAAAGCAATGAAATGAGGTGCTGATAGTCTCTGGGAAAAGCTGCCTGATAGTACTGCTTTATGATACGAAAAGTGCTACCGTACCGTGCTACTTGCCGTGGTGGAAAGTGCTGTCGTGCTCTACTACTTGCGTATGTGTAAATCACTGCCACGCTGTACTGCTCCAGGATATGTGAATTGCTGCCCCACAGCACTACAAAAAGTAGTAGATTTTGATGTATTATAGAGCTGTCCAGATCAGCGTAAAGTACTGTCTGATAGTGTTGTACTCGACAGGGGCATAGGACAGTACCAGTTACTGCCTGTGGCAGTGCAGTGTACTACCTGGAAGTGCTACCTGTGGCAGTACATTTCACTACCTGGAACTAGTGCTTGAGACAGTACAATTTACTGCCGGGAAGTCTATACTGAACCAGTAAATTGTAGTGCCTGGCGGTACTGACTCGGACAGAACGGGAAAGTAGTAGAATATGATGCCTAGGGTAATACTTTCTAGTGCCTACAATTGATGTTCAGGACGATAGAATGAGGTGGAAATGCCATTCCAGCCGCATGTTCAGGCATCTGGCTACGAAATGTCGGGCAGAATGGAGTATCTCTCTCGGTGGTCTTCATAGAAGTGTATAGGGATAACCAAGTGTGATCTAAAAGGATGTCAGAATTTTTATGTAGCAAGGACAACGATGCCTGAAGGATTGTTTCAGTTCTATCATTAGACTAGACTACTCATAAAATCGAACTATCGTATCTAAAATCTTACTATCTCTACAACCAGGACTATTGTGCAAGCAAATCGAGTTCCTTGCTGTTTCAAAACTACATGTGATGTTCAGACAGGAGGGAAATAAACACCATTACAGATGATTTGCAACAGGTTAGCAATCGGATATAGAAAAGTATTGTAAAGGATGAGAAGAACATGAGTATGAATGGAATGAACAAACTTACCATCATTGAACTATTTTTGCGTGCAAAGGTATTGGTTGTAGGTTGGAATGACGAAAGCTTGCAAGCTTTCGTCATTCCAACCTACAACCAATACCTATGCCAGAATCATTTGCAATCAATAGACTAGAATAGGATCAGCGAAGAACGATATTTATGGTTAGTGCACTATCTTTCATGGAAAGCATGTGGAAAGAAATGAGAGAGGGGAAAGATACCTACTCGACAACGTACCAGCCTTACCTGTCATCTTCATGATAACCGGATGATGAAATGGTCCTATACATCGCGCATCAACAGCCTAAAATAGACAGCTCATCCACTCATAATGACCTCGTCGTAACTGGAAGGCAGATGATTTGGCAGACGATGATGTGGCAGATGATTTGGCAGCGGATGATCTGTCAAATTTTCTGGACGTGATAAATTAGCAGAAATAGAAATCATGCCCCTACGCAATGTCAAACCAACCTAAAAGTCTTGGTATTGATGTTTAGCTGCATACTGAAGGAGAAACATCGAATAAATGCTGTAAATTAGAGTAGTAGACAATCCGAAAGAGAATTGCAACCGTGTTCTCATCTATATATAGTTTATTACCATAATAAGATTACTATTGAGGCCTATTATACCATGTACTGAAGCTTAATTGTAAATGATTCGTGTATTTCATTCAGAAAAGGAAGCAGGAATCGTTGGAGGCATGAAAGCTCGCTGAAGAACCCAACATGGGAAATCAAGTCACCTGTTCCTTGAGTTAGGTAGGGCACTAGTCAGTGTGAAGTTTTCGATAAGATGTAACGGTAAGAAAATATAGGTACTATAAACTATTACAGTGGCCTGGTTAAAAAGAGACGGATACCATCTTATTAGTTGCCTACTAGTTGACATTAATCCACAATTTGTGCAAGGTTCTCTCGAATCCAAAGAGAAGAGATGAAACGAACAGCTGTTCGGAAGAAAGGTACACCTCGAAGAACCCGGAGAAGGTTTGAATCATTGCCAATCCCATACGAAAGTGGGACAAGGCACGAAAATGGGGAAACCCCGCTAGTTTCGAACGAAACATTCGAGGTTCACGCCGATATACCGGACGAAAACGTCGGAAAAGCATCTGCTGAAGACGAGAATATTTCTAGTGGCAATGGAGAAGAGCACATTGCATTTTTGAGGCTGGAAAAGTTACCAGAGAAGAAGAAACGATAGGCTCTGAGGAAAGCCCGGCCGAGAGCTGTGATGACCACGACGGAGAAGAGGCAGCAGAAGATGACCGCGGACTTGTGGATAAACTGCTGACCTGGCCAGTATTCTCTGCAATAATATTGCTTAGTGGAACGCTACGGATGAAACGCAAGGACTATGAAGGTATGCGTGAGATGTCTAATTTCAAGCGGGACATTTCGGATCAAGCACCCAGCGACTCGTACATGAGGAAAGTCATTTTACCGTTCATTCTGAAAACATGTTTCCCACAAAGCATGGATACAACGTGTGAAATAGATGTAACAAAAAGCGGCTCTAGGCTTGGAAAGATGTCTCCAGGACTGTCTAGTAGCCGTAGAGCTCATTGTACTACATCGGTACGAGTCGTGCTACCGAGCACATGGGCGGAAAGGGATATACAGACCGGACCCATTCTGGACTGCATAAAGTCTAGTAAAAGGGATAGTAGTGATGAAAGAGAAGATGAAGCATATCAAATTGCTTCAGAAAGTATTGAAAACTCTTTCATTGTCAAATGCCGTTCAGCTGTTCTGAATGACCCATTCCATCGCATTTCGGTAAGTGCATCAGATCATGACGGTCACAAGATGCACAGAAAGGTATACGCCCGACATGGAGACGAGTTGAGGATCATATGTATGCCGACGACAAATCAAGAGGCCCTGGTGGCTAAGCTGGGAGGAGCCAGAACGAAACAGGGAAAGAACATCGAAACTGGAAAGAATTCTAGGAGCAGAAGAAGTTTTACAGCAAGGAGTGACTGGAGAATTGAAGCTATCATCATTGCAAGTTATCTTGCAACCGGAGAAGAACAACAAGAATCAAATATGGAAGATGTGATAGGCCCGCAAATCGATGCAATGGAAGAAACTGAGAAAAGAAATGCGAGGCGTGTCGTCTCCACCACAACGCTCGACGGAGAACATTGCAACAATGATATTCGGGCAGGTGACGCTATCACTCTGTTTCGGCCAAAAAGTAAGTCTGATGGGAGCACATTTGAAGAGTTACTACTCGTGAACAGACATCTGAAAAAGGGACGCTCTGAACATGCGACTTTTCTCATTTGCTCCACAAGGGGAGCAACTGGGCAGCTACATCGCGAACAAATTCGGGTGAAAGACGTCCAGCTCATAGGAGCTCCAGACAAGAGGTCTAGATGGCACCCCGGCTCTAAACGTATGGATGCCTGCAGTGAGGGGAATCTTTCAGATGGCAGGAAATATATCGTATACCGATTTCTGCTATATGCTGATGACTTCCAGCCGTTCACAAGCCGGAAAGGAAGTTTTGGTGGCTGCTATATGCTTCCATTAGGCATACAGCCAAGCAAGAGAGCAAGCTTCCACGCAGTCCGCGTTCTTGGATTCGTTCCCCCGGGAGTTTCAACAAATGTTGTAATTGAGAGAGTTGTACCCGACATTGTGAAGGGAAGTACAGACGGTTTTCCAGCGAAAGATGCAAATGGAGAAGACGTGGTCATATTCCTGGATCCTGTTGGATTTATCGGAGATTACCCAGCTGTTTCGCATACTCTGGATGTCCGTGGACACACCAGTAATACACCATGCCATAGCTGCATTTTCGAAAAGCAAGATATGAGCAGCAGTGGAGGTTCACGAAATGCATACACAGCATTGCTAAACAGTCAGATGAGTACGCATGCCCGAGGAATGCACCGAAACAAGCTTGTGAGGAAAGTCGCATCGCAAGATCAGCTCAAAGTTCTTGGACTAAGCCTAGATCCGATTGAGAATAAGGCACTCCATAATTTGAGTGAATCCCTTAATCGTGTGCGGAGAGGAGTTCCTACAAACGAAGAAGGAGTTCCAGTTGTTCCTTGTCAATTCGATCCATATCGCTCTGCTGTAGTTGCCCCAGACCATCTGCTCTCCGGACTGGCTCAAGATGTGATGAATGCGACAATCACCGCAGCAACACCTGTACTTCGAAATGTTGCGGAAACAGTTCTACTGAATACCCTCCGAATGTTCTGTTTGAGTAGTCAGAGTCAGGTATTCGGGCAGAACTACCTATTATCGATGAACATGAGCGATATATTCGCTGTTCTCGTTGTAGCTCCCCAAGCATTTTATTCGGCATTTCGTATCGTCATCGGGAACTCTTGGGACGGGTATGAAAAACTTGAACGTATTCTTCGTTTGCTGAAAAAGTTTCAAATGGTTGTTGCCAGCATTCGATTCATCCCAACATGGTGGATAGATGGACTTGAGTCAACCAGGAGGTTCGAGGCCGAGAATGGCGGACGTCATGACCACATTCTAGCTCTTGTTTCAGACTATATGAAAGAACTGCATGAGGTATGCAAGAAGGATCCTATTGCAATGAAACATCTGGACAAACCGAACTTGCATCGGTTGATAGAATTTTGCGTACATACATTACCAGCTTTTGGAGCTGCGAAACATGTGGAAGAGCTTTTATTCGAGAGAATGCACCAGCCTCTTAAAAGAGGGGTTCGAAACTCGAACCATAAGAATGAACATCTGTCATCAATGGAGCTCATCATGGCCGATGACTGGCTCGCACGAATAGCCATCACGCTGGGTGCGGTAGGTCACAATACAAAACAATGGACGTCTGCCGATTGCAGACGCGTGTATTTTGCAACTAGGAAAAGGAATTTCGGAGAGTCCACATGCGACAGAAGAGGCAGCAAAAAGATGCTTCTTAAGTCCTGTATTCCATCTCATATCAGAGAGGAGCAGTACTATGGTGAGCACCCACTGTCCAATCACGCGGTGGCGAGGGGAATCTGTTGAAGACGCGAAAAATGTTCCGGCAGAAGAAACCGTCATGATGGCAAGGATACGTAAAGCTTCTGAAACTTTTCTCAGAACCAGACAGGTAAACGGGTCTCAACATGGTGAACGACTATGGTGGCTCACTGCTGCACAAAGAGTGCGCACTAGTCATGAGGGATCTGAGAGCGAATCGAGGTTAGGGCGTGCTGAACCTGGAAGCATCATTCAAGCAGTGTGCAAAGATGGATGGTATGATGCTGGTATAGTAGTACCCGCCCATAGCAGGACGAGCATGGAGGAATTCACATGTTCCAGACGTGTCCTTTTCGTCACATTGTCCTTTTTTATTGTGGTAGGGCAAGGAGAGGAGAAGAAGGCAAAGAAATGGAAGCAGAAAACTCCATATGCTGTCTGCATTCCCTTGACATGCACTGGAGACGGTATGTACCGGAAAGGTGGGAATGATACTATAGTTCACGTTGAAATGAACGACGGGGTCCGAGAAGTTTTGCACGTACATAACTGCGAGTCAGGAGTTTGTTCATACGATAGACAAAGTGGCATTGTAGAGCACAATAGTGATATTCTTTCTGGTGGTGAAGTGAGCGTCTTAACTAGAGAAGATGGATACCCACCACGTTCAGCATAGAGTGTTCCAGCACAGTGTTTAATACATCAGTAAACTTTCGTAATTCATTTAGCAGCAGTCCTGATCAAGTCTTCCAACAATGCTATACAAAATTTGTACATGTCGTTTGAAGAATAGAGTGGGATTTTGTTCCATGCGCACAAATAAAGTGTGTTTTGCGAAGAGCGTACGCACTTACGTACGTATGACGCCATTGGTACTAGAGATGGAGCCGCGAGTTGCAGGACTCCTAGTTCCACAAAGTTGAGTTCGCATAATCCAATGGAGAGCTGGCACCTGGCCAATGAAGTGGAAAATAATACCCGGTATAGTTTTTTGGCTCCAGTGACAAGTGGAGTATTGTGACTGATGGCTGTCTGCTGGCCAATGGGGAGCCGGCACCTGGCCAATGCAGTGGAAAATAATACCCGGTATAGTTTTTTGGCTCCAGTGACAAGTGGAGTACTATGATTCATGGCAATGGGATGGTTTTGGGAACGAAGGAATTGTGTGTGGGAAGTCCTTCGTCGAGGAATGACAGATGGCCGAATACAATTGGAGCGCGTGGAAGGTGAATCAATAACTGATATTTCACGTTTAGACGTGTAGGGAGATCGTTTCCCGCCAAATACCACCTTGAAAGAGGAATATCTCTTGATCGTGTAGTCGGAGAGAAAAGGTGTCTTTGTCATCCTGAACGGCTTCTCTACGCGTCCAAATCTTTGCAATGGCCGGAAGCGACACTGAGCGCGCTGCGGAACCAGAGGATACCGTCGAAAGCGTTGCAGAGAGACTTGCAACGACGGTAGGCGGTGATAAAACACCCTCCGGAGGTTCTGCTGATGGAGGGGCTCCGTCTGCAGCGGGAAGGGAGACGGCAGATAGCCAGACACCCATTCAGGGAGCAAACGCTGCCATGATAGAGGCAGCAAAAACCCTTGGTGATATATCACCATCTGGGAAAAACACTACGCTTTCCATCTACTCCTGGGACGGTGAAATCGAAAAACAGGGAGAGGTCTAACGTCCGTGAAGGCGAGGGGAGTCCTGCTGGCATGGAAGCATCAGAAGAGTCTGTGATGGGGATTGACATCAACATTGTCGAATGCAGGACTGAACCTAAAATGATCAATCCGCTAGATGTTGCCAAACCGGAATCAACTTCTCGTCTTGTGCAGGAGGCCAGAGTGCGCGATCTGGTCAGCAAAATATCTACCGAGGGGTTTCTGGAAACTGGCACCCGAATGACCATCTGTGAAACAATGGGGTCAGACGGACGGAAGAAACTGCAGTGCATTGATGGAGGTCATCGTATCAGCGCTTTGCAGTCGATTGTGGAAAACAAACCGACAGTTGCTGATCGATGGAGACTGAGGAGCATTAGCGTTGACTTCATCCGACCACCTGGAACCCGTGAAATGTTTCATCCTCTTGAAGTGATGCGAATATCGCAGAAGCTGAACGAAAAGACTCATGACGTGATAGAAGTTTTCTATTGCTGACCACGTCTGTACGGTCATGAAGTTCATGATGATGAAGGCTTGATGAAGGCGAAGGTAAATGTGTGCACAAAAGTTGTAGTCGAGAACAAGGTCATTCCAGGTTGTCAGGAAGGAATCATGATGAAGTACGTTTCGATTGAGCAGGGCTTCGGAGACGTAAATAACCCGGCGTTCGAACATTGGTCAGCTATCCCAAGTCGATTTGCAACTGAAACTAGTCCGCCAGACTCGAAGAATATGCAGGGATGCACTGTGGACGTCCTATTCGCTTCTGCGTTTCGAAAGCTTCGGTGGACACCAAACTTGTCATTCTAGAGCTCACTGCAATGTGGACGATGTGGAAACGTAGGAAAGGAGATGGTGGTATAAGTCTAAAGCCATGCGCGCAAAAGTGGTGCTACAGCATGTGTGAAATATATGACATACTTGAGAAAGCTGTACGGAAAGAAAACTCCTGGCATTCCTCACCTCATCAATGTTTCAGGAAGTTACATGAAGTACCGGA